>SSNP01000184.1:132519-200654 GCA_006937955.1 Pachypanchax playfairii | reverse complement strand
CCTATTTTCCTGGTATAATCCTGAAATTCAGTGCCCCTCCCAAAAATCTCCCGGAGCCAACTTTCTCCAGAATTTCTCCCGTTCTGACAGTTTCCGCCGTCCGTTGTTTCCGACCAGCTATTTATAGCGACAACACCTGAAGGACCGTCTTACAAGTACAGATTACATGCTGCAAATGTTCTCACATCGCTGGGACACAACAACTATTGCACAACCCATCCCCAGTTCTCAAGGTTGATGTGTATGATCTGCCGTACCACACACACAGTATTGATGGAACATTGATAAAAGACAAGCAAAAGATTTAGCTCCGTGGTGTTGGCACTCGAGGTCAGGCTCAATGCTCAGAAACCTGGAGCCCGAGACCCCACACAGGCCCCACCAGTTGTAAGTGGCTGGATATTTTGTTCTTTATAAATTCAATAATGAGATCCTTCATTTTTGTGGCAAGAAGCAGGGATTTGGCACAATTCAAAAACAACTGGAGAAACATATGACAACTAATTAGATTAATTGTCAACATCAGTAACATGACTAGTATAAAGAAGCATTTCAGAGAGAAAGAGTCTCTCAGATGTAAAAGATGGGAGAAAGTTTAATAATCTGCAAACAAACTCAGTCTAGAAATAAGAAAAACTTTTTTTTGTTTCTTGATAATTACATTTTGAGAATACACACATCAGATGACTGTGAAATCTTTCTGTACAATCTTTGTTAGATGAACCATTTAAAAACTCATCAGAAAAATACCAATATGGTGTTCCAAGGCTTTTATTCTGGAATACAGACAGGAAAAAGATAAAAAAAATATATGAAACAATAGATTTAAAAAAGTGCAGAATCAGATTGGAAGTTGCAGAGCTGCTTCAGCAATAACAGAAGAGAATGGACAGTTTGAGCAAAGGTACTTAGGCTAAAAATATCAGTAAGTCATGGTACTCGGAGAACCAAGTAAATTTGATCTCCAGAGGATTAGGATCTATAAAACAAGAATTTATAAATAATGAGTGGTTTCATAGGCTGTCTCCTCCGACTGATGAGTTGAACCCCTCAGGCTGAGCCTTGGAACCAGGAGAACGCTCGTCTCTGGAGTCTGACACTTCAGATTCTTGGCTTTAACATCAGCTGGAGAAGCTGTGAAGATGCTGGTTGAGCGTTACCCAGCGGGGGAGCTCTCATGTGCTGGCATGAAAGCCACAAGCTGCAGGCTGTCCTGTCATTCAGTCCACAGTTTGAAATGTTTTACCTCAGAGTTAAAAAAAATCATATAAGTTGATCGCTCATTGTTTTTGTTTTTTCTTTTCATTTATCTGTTCAGGATTGATCCGATTTATTTTGTTGTTTACAGAAACAAATGAGATGCATTTTAAAATCATGAGAGATTTTAAAAAATGCAAGAGACAGTTAACATCAAAGCATGTCAAGTAATTTATTTATGCACATGAATCGTTCTTTTATCAGCAGATTCAAAGGAGACGGATTTTCTTTCATAACGCTGGAAACACAGCGGTGATCCAACACTTTGCTATTAAAGTTTAAAATATTTGTTCTTCACAGGTGTGTGCAGTCGAGTCTGAGTGCCAAAGCTTTCTCTGGGTCTGACATGAGCAAGTTGATTTTACTGTTTTCATCTTTTATTTGCTTCAGATGATTCTCTGATTTCTGTCAATTTCACTCAACTTAAAGCAACAATAATTTAATCAATCCCAAGAGGAAATTAGATCTAATTAGATCGTGTAGAACCTCATTTTTAAGGTTCTTAAGAGTCTTTAGAGAGTCTGCCTGTAAAAATTTGCTCTTAGCAAAACAGATAAAATGTTCAGTTGAGATTTGTTACATTTTGCATATCCAGAGCAATAACAACATATATTCTGTTTGTTTAAACTCTATGTGGCTACCTGTCAGGGAATTTTGCCTGGTCTGCAGAATGTAGCTGAAATTATTCCTAGATGATCCCTGAAACATTAAAGCAGAAAATAATGAGCTGGGGGTGATTTATATGCTAATACACTGATTCAAATAAGATTTTTTTATGTCAGCTGAGCACCAAGAATCAGCATTAACTGCATGAAGTTGAAAAGATGATGATTGATTAGTTCTGAAGATGGTGTGAAAAGAACAAATGTTGGGTGGCATGGCAGAGGTGGTAAGATGAAAGGCTGATGGTGCTGATAGCTGCAAAACTTCTGTGCAGTGAGTATCTGTGCAGATCATAAAGGTTGATCCATGTCTACAAATCTGATACTTTGCAAAATTTAAAAACAGGTATAGAGAAAGTGTTCTCTAAAGGTGCGTCTGTTTATACCATCAACTTGAATGAATTGAAGAAAGTCTAAATCAAATTAATCTGTAATGTGACCTTAATGTTGTCTTTAAAAACAACATCAAGTCTTCTTTGTTGACTTCCACATAGTTTTGAAGGAGGGCTGCAGGTTTTGTCAAGATCTTGGAGAACTAACATCTGTTCTTCAGTTGAGGTTTCTGCTACTTGCATCATTCCAGATGTTCTCAGTGATGTTACATGTTTGAAGTTATTGTCCTGCTGCAGAATAAACTTGGGGCCAATCAGTGAAGTTTTCAGGGATATTTGATCATTTTTCACTCTAGTTATAAATTGTATCTTGTTACATATATTTATATATAGATAAAATCATCTTGTCTTATAGTTTCATGTTTCCGTGTTGTTATTCATATTTCATATTGTCATGTCTGCCCCTTTAGCCTTGTTTATCTTGGCTTTTCACTTCTTATCTGTTTTCTGGTGAATTATTTGGTCTTTCCATTTGTGTTTTTGTCTCCATCTTGTGGTCTTTTTAATTCTTGATATCTGTTGTTCCAGTCCGGATCATTACAGAATTATTTAGCTTTGGTAGCTTTTTGTTTTTCCTTGTGATTTCTGGCCTTTCTGTTTGTGTCAGATGCCTTTATGTTGCATCAGTCCTAGTTCCTCTTGTCTTGTAGTTACTGCTGTGTCTTCTGTTTGTTATTCCAATGTTAAATTCATTATAATCCTTGTTTCTGTCTATTTTTTACCTTTTTTATTTAGTTTTTAATTCTCTGTCATGTCGTCCCGTTCCTGTCTATTAGTTTTTCTGGTAACATTATTACTGTCACCATTTCATGCCTGTTTTTTTTCCCTTGGTTTCCATCCCTGTACTGACACCTTGTATAGCCTCTTGTCTCTCACCTGTGTTTAATTATCCCTCATGTCACCTGTTTCACTCTGTATAAGGTCTCTGTCCAGTCTTTTGTTCTTGGCAGCACTTTGACATGCATGTGTATGTGAATATGTTTTCTCAGGCTTACATGTTCATGCTTATCTGATTTTTTTATGCATAAGTCTAGTTTTGTTTTGTTTTTTTCATGTCAAGTCAGCTGACATCCATCCTGGATAACACCTCCCACCCCCTGCAGGAGACTGTACATGCACTGAGCAACTCATTCAGTAGTCAGCTGTTACAGCTCCAGTGTAGGAAGGAGTGCTACCACCGGTTGACTTAAAGGCATCAGTGAGACTCTACAACTCAGTTTAACATGGTTATTTTATTCTCACCTTTTAAATTGACACGTCATCAGTTTTTAAATGCTGTTATTTACGTTGATTTATAGTTTGCTTGTTCGATGCACATCTCATTTGAATCCTTCACACCTCCTCACTCTTGTGTTTATACAATATTTCTGTACTTCTTGTAATTGTATTTTTCCCTGGACCTTCCCACCAGGATCTCACATCTTCTCTCCTCTGGATGGAGCTACAGATCACTGTCCACCAAAACCACAACACATAAGACCAGTTTCTTGTTGACCAAACATGTTTAACCCCTTTAAAAATGAAACAATGTCTCAAAGAAAAAAAATATATTCTGTATAAACAGACTTTAAACACAATCAGCCATTGAAGGTGGACGATGCAGCTAAATGTCTCTTGTATCTGTTTACGATGTCTAATAATGTTTATTTATCTTTACCTGTCAATCTTCTTCAGCTTCATTTGAAGTAAGTTGTGCAAAAAGTACAAGAGCAAAATTAAACCAGAGCAAATTCCTTGTGTGTGTATCATACTGTAACTGCAAAAACCTGATTCTGACATACACAATAAGACACAATCACAATGATAATCCTGTGTATTCTCTGGAAAAAAATTTAAAAAATAAATAGCTACAGTGAGTTATTTCTAGGAGGAGTTTTACATCCTGATGATCACTGGCAGCAATGTTTTCCTGAGGCACTCAGTGTTGGAATAAGTCTAATGTTAAAATGTTTCTGCAACTGAGCAGCATGTCATGGAGTGGTGGAGGATTATTCTCTGATACTGTTATTAAATATGAACTGCATCCTTTCTACATGTTTTTATAAACTATGTATAGTTTTACATGAAAACAGATCTTCACTCAATCAACAGTGTCTTTTGACATCTGAGGCAGAGTCCTCAGATATTTGGAGTCTGGTTTGTGCTGCCTTCAGGTAAAAGTCCACACTCTTTTAGCGCCGTGTTAACAGCTGGTATGAGGAGTTGGCTGTAGCTCAGCAGTCGTCCATCATAAACAAGTTTGTCTGGTGTATACTCGGCAATCATCTGAGATCTGCAGCGACAAACAAAGACACAGCAGTTAGAGTGAGTCAGTCTGCTGTCTTGCAGGTGGTTCTGTAAATGTACACATGGTTCAAAGTGCAGAGGAATCATCATACCTGGTGTGATACATCCGGGCTATGCTGCTGTCAATCCAGGCACAACCACTCTTAGAGTTCAACACCCCGTGGACGGTTGCAGTAAAAACAGCTCGAGGGTTGACGATAATCTTAAATTTCATCCATTTATATGAAGGATAGATGGGTTCTTTGTATAGGTGAGCCAGGATGTTCACACCTGTTACACTCTTCCACTGGTCCGGTGACGGTAGAGTCTGGGGCTTCGGTGGAGGCAACACGAAATCTTTGGGGAACACGTTATTCTCAAACATGTAACACTTGTCAGCACCAAATTTCTTCTCTAGTAGAGGCAACAACTCCAACCAGCTGTTGAGAGAGGGATTTTTCAGAAGTATAAAATTGGAATTCTGTCTAAGCAACAAAGACAGCAGTGTTTATTATCTTCTATAGGATACACTTAGGATATATTTTAGATCTATTATGTACTAAAAATGACTGATTCTCTTTACATACTGAATTAATTACCATTTGAAGTTGTTTCAGTCATTTGACTGTACAAAGAAAAGTAACTTCTACCTGTTGACTGACTGTGGCAGTATGAGCTCATCAGGATCCTGCAGGGCCACATATCTGGTCCTGTACATGTATCTATAAAGGCAGTCATTGAGAGCAGGCATCTGACCAAAGTAGTGGATGTCACCAGGGTCCACACTAAACTCAAATCCTCTAGATGGGTTCAAAAATGTCGACAGAGACCAAGGTATCACTTCAACTAAACCTGGGAAGGCAGAGGAAGAAAGTTATTTTGATAGTTTTTCGTATCATAATCACAAAATCCCTAAACTGCAACAATGTTTTTCAATCCTGTTACAGTTCAGTACACGTTACCATTCCAAGCCTTGTAATATGCTGGTGTGTGTGTTCTTAACATTTTTGAACCTCTGAATGTGCATGTGATACATTACATTACATTGCATAACTTGTTCTTGATCTCATTTGTTTTGTAACATGGTGATCCATCATACTGAATAATACACAGATCAAACTGCCTGGATTGTTGGAAGAAGTTATTTTTAAAGGATGTTAGATACCACCATTTATTTGTGGTCTTGACCAAAAATTGGAGTGGAAAAATCTGCACCTGAGGTGTGGACAAATGTACGTGCACCCTTCGTCTGCCTACAGCGAGCAAGCTCTGCATTGGTAGCAACATGATTCTCTAGCTCAGTCCTTAGGAGGAAATGGTCCTGGTGCTTTTTGGACACACATCCTGAAGCCTTCTTTAGTGCAACTGACTCTCTCACCTTGATGTTTTTGAAAACTTTTCTTAAGGATGTACCATGCATGTGAGATCTATTGGTGCAAAACAATGATGGCTGCAAGCTTTTCTTCAAAGGTGTATTACTGAAAACTCAATGAGTAGATGATTTAAATCACATCCAGTCCTGTTTGATGGCAGACTGCTAAAATAAATGATGCTGTATCACACCTGTGCTTTTAAGTCATAATGTGTGAAAATAGATTTCTGTCATAAAAACTTTGTCAAAAAGTTTTTTGTGAATTAATGTTCATCTGATCACCTGAAACAACAAACTAGAAACAATATGAAACATCACAACACACAAAACAACATGGTAAAGTTTTCAAAATACAATAGTGTCACAACTAAAACAATGAGTGTATTTTAAAGAACATTGTTTGGTTGACACTGGGGTTTGATTGGGCTGCTTATGAAAACAACACACTCATATGAGGACCAACCTTTGCTCGTGTAGTAGTCCAGAACACGCTGTGTGTCAGCACTGCAGTTTGTTTTATATATGACAACTCTGTTTACTCCCAGTAACTGAAGCATCTCCAAACTCTGTACCAGCTGCAACATAATACATGACTTCAGTTGCTGCATTCTGAGAAGCATGCAGATTTACAAACGAACTGATGAAGGTGTTATTCTGTAAGTAATGTTGTGTGGAGCAAGTTCCAAGTTCAGCTGGTCTAACCTCAACGTGACAACAAACAGTTAATATTAGATATTACTGATGAAGTTGACAACATGTTCTTTTTCTAAGCAGATGAAAGAAAGAACATCTGAATGAAGGTTAGAAGATGAAAATGAAGAGATCCTGTTTAAAGTGTTGGATGAACTCCAGCACGACTTAACTGTAATAAATCAGTAACTAAAAGGAATTTGGTTTTCCTTTTTATTTTCTGGAAGGTGTTTTAATTGAAAGGGATTCTGTAACTATCCTCATAAAACTACTTTTAAAAATAAATAAAGTAAAGTAAAGTATAAAGTATCTTGTTCACTTTACAAACACCTCTTTTCTGACATTCTGTTGTTTTTGTTTGACATTTAATAAAAATGTAATAGGATGTTACCTGCAGGACGTTGGTGAAGTTAAACATGGTGGAGAAACAGACGGTGAAGTTATAAGGAAGGGAGTCAGTCACTGCTTTTTGATTCATAACCTCCAGAAACGTGTCCTCAAATTCAATGAGTTCTAAACAGACACACAAAGGCACATGTTACAATCCTGTTTCATTACCATCATTGTCTTTTTGTTTGTTCCAGTGGAAAACTGAGTGATGACGCCTGAAGCCCTTCTTCAAACCAAACATTCTACTGCCAGTTTGTCATGTTGAGAATCTTTAGAGCCAGACCACCAGCTTCACCCAGCCCAAACTGCACCTTTACTTCATAAATCAACGATATTCTGAATATTTAAACTTATATGGTGTTAATTTATTCATAGGAAGTTTAAGTTTCATGAACAGTTTTTTTTTATTCTCATTTCAAAACAAACTGAACTTTCAACATAGTTAAAAATCTCTGTGGCTTGCCTCATTACCTTCATGTTTAGTGGCAGACGATGTGACTGAAACGTGGGTTGGAGTCTCACATCTTGACGGGAGGGGACACATGATTTCAGCTGTCCCATAAGGAAAACCAAAGTGATCTTTGAGGTTGCTCTGGACACCTGTGGACATGTGCAGCTGCTCCTTACAACGTAGGTGACACAGTAAGTCTGTCTTCTCACTCCGTAGCACTATCGCAATAACACGGACCTTACATGAGATAAAGAAACTTACAAACGTTACAAACTGTTAAAAACAATGTAGATTACAAATCCCACACTGTTTTAGATTGCAGATGCTTATTTCTCTGAAAAGTGGAAAAGATGGACTTCTCTAATGAGACTGGACACCAGGATAAGCATTCTTTCTGTTTTATACAGTGGCTTCTATAATATATTTAATGTAATGACACATGGAAATGGTTGCACTCGTTAACACCTACAAAATGGATGATAACAATTAATTTGAGAAGTTCTCCAGTGATCAAGTTATCAAAGCTGAATAAACTGCATAACAAAAATTTTATAAACATTTTTTTGGTCATTTTAATTGAAGTATATAAAAATTGGAATCTTACAAATGAAATATATGTATTTTATTTATTTCAGTATGTGGATTAGTGCAAGCTGAGTAAATAAAATATACTATCCAGACATGCCTGATTCCATGTGAAAAAGTAACTACTCATATTTTGTGCAAAGACACATGACCAAGATTACACATGACAAATGAATCCATTCATGTGACCAGGCTGGTTTGTTTATAACTTGCATCTTTCTTTAATTCACAGTTGTTTGTCTCAATATAATCTGCATGTCAACTGCATGAAAGGATCATTTTAGATTTTTAGAACTCTATCTTCACTTACCTGCTTTTCTTTATTACGATGCTCCAAATAAGCAGACATCAGCATTGTTTTTGTGCCATTTACACTCACCAGAGATGCAGATTTTCCTGTTAGAACTACAAGAATAAATTTGTTAGACACAGTATATTAAATTTAAGTTTACCATTTTAATAATAACTAAGAAACTCGTTCTTCTTTATTCACAAGAGGTTTGGGAAAGAACCTAATAAATGTAAAAGTCAAACCATTTAATGGTTGTTGAAAACAATGTGAGCTTCATTGATCATTGGCCAACATTCAAGGGAAAACCTGGTCTAATCCAGTGAGATAGCATCCATCCTACTTTGGATAGTTCAGCACTTTTCTCTTGGAATTTGGCACAATTTCTTATTGTAAACGTAACAGCCAAGGATTTAGACCAGGAAGCAGATTTGTTGTCTTCCACATCATCCCTGCAGCTTCTTTGCAGCAGCAGGAGCATCATGTTAGTAATAATGAGTCAACTCTCAGTAACTATCTAAATGTTTATGTTCCTCAAAAAGCAGGTGGAGGAGGATGAGTTGCTGCTGTTTTCCAGTCTGGACCGGTTTTTGGTTACAGCTGTTTTGAGTGGGAAGCACTTCCCTTGTCAATCAATATATCTTTAGCGAATGCATATGTGCCTCAGGTTTTTCAGGTTGATGTAATTAAAATTAAAAATTAAAGATGAATTAATGATGTATTAAAGACACTGATGTACTAAACTAAACAGAAGTGTACGATTATTTCATACCTGTATTTCCTGAAATTTGAGCCACACTGTCTTGCCCTGATACATTTGCTGCAGGGATCATATGATTTATTGGGATCCACTGATGTATGTTCTTTAGTTGGCTGTAGAAAAGAAAAAAAAATCTGTGTTTTTGGTCATATATGTCATGATTTTTGGATTCTGCCTTGTGTTTTGTTACATTCATTGTTACATTCCTGTTTTAGTTTCACAGTCTGTTATGGAATGAAATTTTTCATTTCTGCTCTATCTAGAAATCTACCTTATAGCCTCATTAAACTTTCTGTGGAACCTGTGGGACACTCAGATCACTGGTGAGACTTTAACATCCTTCAAGGACTTTGAGATTGAAAGGGAAAAAAACATTGTAATTGGTGTTTACTGAACCCTAATTATAAATATAATCGCAGAGGGCTCAGTGGGAAAAATAAAATTATAACATTAATATTGCAAAAGGGCTGAAAATTCACTGACAGAAGTTAAGGTGAGACAAAGCATGAAGGATCATCAAGGAGGACATCAGCAAAGGCAACACATTCAGGAAGAGCAGCAGGAGCCAAGAGGTCTAGGGAGGGCAACAGATGACAGCTGGAGGGATGCTGATGGACACAGAAGTGACTTCACATTATCACACAGACTGAAAGGTTCAAAAAGTTGGATGACTGAAAGCTGATGATGTGGTGGTTCTTTTGACATTCAAACTTGCTGGAGATTTGGGGGCATTTTAATTTCGATAATGTTAAAATTTCATAAAATATTGTATATGGTATGAAACGTAAGTTACAAAAAGAACAGTAGCCTCTGCAAACAGCAGCGGCAATAAGTTACTGATGTTTTGATAAATGCACTGAACAAACAACACATGATGACTTCCACAAGTTCGCTACGTTTATCAGTAAAATAAAGAATAGATGTTCCAAAAAGGAAATTATTTTTTATTGGGTATGACAATAAAAGCCCTGCTTATACATGTATATTATATATATTTAATAGTCCTCAGAGCAGAAAACAGAAACATTGTGAACTTGGTGCTTTTAACCCTTGCAGATCAGCAGACACAAAGTGAGCCAGAATGTGATGCAGAAGATTCTGAATAGACACAAAAGGTTCAGAATAAGTGAAGAAAAGAGTTCAACACAAAACCAGTAATAGTTGCAGATCCATGTAGTAACTATGTAACTATGTAGTAAATGTGGCCTCAAAGAATCAAAAGGATAAACAGATGCAATAGATGAGAAGATGATATCTGATCTGATGAGACCTGGTCTGATGAGTACTGAACAATGTAAGTAATGTCCTAACCGCAAGATTCAAACAAAAACTAATACCTCTGAGAACAGGTTTGTTTTCAGTGTGAAGACTGTGTATCAAATTACTCAGAAGAGGGATATGTTGAAACAGTTCTCAACATTCACAAAAACTGATTCATTCAAATATTATTTAGACACACCAATGGAGTTTCCTGGTACAATGCATGTGCACTCGAAAAACGACTAACAGCCGTTGAGCTTCTCATTCGGAGCAAAATCATATGTAATGCCTTTAAGTTGTCAATCATCCAAATTTGCTATATACAATTCAAAGAACTTTTCCTCAAAAAAATACACACACAGCATAACGAGCAAAAGTGCAAAAAACTGTTAGAGGCCATTTATACAGGTAAAGTATGTGAAAGCGTAAAATGTACAGGGGCAGGATGTAAAAGAGTTAAAATACTGAATCTTTGATTCCTTTTAAAACTGGATTATTATCATTTGAACCACATACAGTCATGAAGAGAGACAATTTAAGATAACAAGAACAATCTCAATAATTTAAGATAATTAATCATAATGTAAAAAATTAAAAGAAAATGATGATATTCTCCCAAGAGTGATATTTTTTTTCTATTTTCATTTACTTTTAATGTTCATCTTTGCTTTTGTTATTATCATTATTCATCATACATACATACATACATACATACAAACAGAATCAAAAAATCACTTTTTAAACTTTTGATTCTTTTCAGTTACCTAGTCAGCACATATAGTTTACGTTTATAATTTAGCAGTTAAAAATGCATAAAAGTTTGACCAGCTGAAGGCTTGACAGTAAATAAATTCTGTTTTAGTATCTAAATATTTACTTGACACATCTTGGGTGTTTGGTTATTGTTTTAATTTTCTTTTGTGTAAATATTGTATCTAGATTTGGTTGACTTTTAAAACTGACTGCTACTTTTCTGACGAACTTCCTTATTGCAGGATTGTTTGAACTTTGGACAGGTTCACACCTCTGTTTACAATTCTAAAGAAAATATGCAGCTTTTTACTGTTGTTACAATGTCGAACAAGTTGTATATGATGGAGAACATTTAGGTAACAGTGCCGGTTTCTCCTTCATAGTTTTCTAACAAAGAAACAAAAATAAATTCAGAATAAATTTCATAATTTAAATTTTACAGTTAAAATTGGTTATTTCTACTAACCTGAAACTCCAGATCAGCATAAAAATTGGGATGAAGACAAGAAGTTTGTACTTGAACCATCTATTATTTGTTCTATTTATCTGCAGATTCCAGCACATCATGAAGGTTTTACGCCGGGCTCACACTGCCTACGGAACGGCTTCGGTCCGGCTTCGGTGCGGTTTTTCCGCAAGCTACCACTCACATCTGCTCCAGATAGGGAATGCCATAGACATTGATGTCTATGGGGAGTGCGGCCAGCTCCGGTGCTGGGTGCGTAAAACGTCACCCGCGAGAACAGAAGTTCACGTGGGTTATCGTTTTGTCGGGACTTCACACGAGAACACGTCCATTATTTAGCAAATGTGTGAAAAGGTGTTGTGCTGCACACTTTCAGGCTGTGAAATGTTCTTAAAAAAATAAATTTAAGTAAAATAAAATAAAATAAGTACAAAAACATAGTGAACAATACTTTTCTTTTCAGCATGTGATGCAGATAGAAAATAATAAACTCTATGAAAATGTATTTATTATCAAAGCTGAAATATTTTACCAACATTCAGAGGTTTTTATTCAGGTTAAACAACAAATACAGAACAATTTATAAAAATTTTTGTCAAATCAAAAGGAAGGTTTTCAACATTAAAAAACTATATTTTAAATAGAATTCAGATTTTAAATAAATCTGGCTCTTTGTACTACTGAGGTGAAGCTAAAGGACCAAAAACTTTATCAAGCTCACACATGCTTCCCTCTGACACTTCCTGACTGTGGTACAATGTATGCGCTGCCCCACAGCCATCAACATTTAATGAGTATTGCTTTATTAAAAATGCAGCTCTTGGCTCTCCTGAACACGGCTGTGCTGTTCTGAACTGTGTTGACACCTGTGTGAGCACATTGTCCTCAGGACATAACGTCTCCCACAAATGTAGTAAAAAATAGATGAGCTTTTGTTCTATTAAAGCTTCAGTGCAGCAAAGTTTGTTCAAGTATAGTTACTATAAAGTTGAGTTTTCTCTGAAAAACATGTGGAACAGACAAACAGTTGTTATTTTCCTTAATATTAGACAACAGACAAGCTGAATCTGTTCATCCATGTATCCAAGGTCAGGCTGCAAGGAGGGAGATCCAGACAAAATGTTCCTGGTGACACCTTCCAGCCACTCCAGGTGGATCCAAAACATTATGGTTTCCTCCCTGAGATGTCGTCAGAAACCTCCAGATGGAGGCAACCAGGAGGTGGCAGGAACACCTGAGCTGACTCTGCAGGTACTCTGAGCTCCCCCAGTTTTTTTTGACACATAATGTCCAAACACACCGCCAGGGTATTACAAGTTGTCAAAATCTCTGTTTCCCTTATTTTCAGGTATAGAAGCACAAAAGCATAGTATTTTGTCTTGAGTTGAGCAGAACTCCATCTCCCGCATTCTTTTCTTCTAGTCCAACAACAAGTTGGTATGAGAGAAAGCCCTTGAGCCAGAGTGCAAAAAAATGTTGATAAACAAGCTGTATCCAGTTTAGCACTGGCAACCATTTGGTGGAAAAAAACAAACAAAAAAATAATTTTCTTAAAATGTACTTTATAATATTTAAAGGATAATGGTTTGAAACCATAAAACAGCAAATGATATGCAGTTTTCAAATAAACTGGAAGTTGTTTGGTTTGATTTTAAAACGTGATATAAATCCCTTCACTGCCAAAGAATCCCAGTGGAGCACATCAGTCAAAGCACAACAGACTGGGGTTAATTAAATCAGATTTCATAGAAACAAAGTTAATTTATCAAAGAAACAAATTACAGCAATGAGAAGTTATCACACTGTTAAACCTCATGAAAGACATTAGATATCGTGATATGAACAGCACTGCCTCAGTATTTCACTAACAGGAATACACCCACAATCTCCAATTTGTACATCACACTTTAGAATTTTATGTTGATAGCAAGTTATTCCTGGTATGTTTTGTTTTTTAGGAATTAAAACAAAAATTAATAAATATCCTGTCACATAAAGAAACTATTTGTATCTGAGTGTTTACATACTGTATATGCTGCTTTTAACTTTCGTTTTGCTTTGGATTTGTTGAGTCATTCCAGTTGGCTTATTTGTCAAAGTATCAATGTTCATCAAGAGCAACATTTACTGTACTTCTTTACTGTGATCTTGTTTAGATGGTGGGATATCGGGACCACTGCATAAAGATTCTAAAGAAACTCAATGGGGTTAAAACACTGACCAGTCAATTTGAGACTATAATATCTGATACTTCCAGTGGAATGTAGAAATCTTTCCAGGATACATTTTAAAGTAAATGTATTTAAATAGAGGCTGTTGGTTTTAATGGTTAGGCATACCCAGATACTTTTATCATTAAAGTATACATCTATAGGTTTTTCTTACTTATGTTTTAAAAATGATCCCTAAAATCCTTAAAGCTCTAATCTGGAGTTTCTTCTCAGGCATCTAGACAATTAGTTTTTCAATTTTATTGTGTGTTCTGGAGGAGTGTTCAGAACAGGGGTAAGTAGGGAGATATGACAGCTTTCTGGATGAGAAGCTATGGTGAGCGTTTTGGGACATGACATGAAGGAGTTACATTCTCATCAGTGTGAGCTGGACTGGTTCCCTCAGTAGGAAACAATTAGAATTTTCTGATGTTTTCAGCTGTAAAAACCCAACAGAGGCTCAGACTGGAGAGGACATGTGCAGGCTTGTGCTGTATAATGCATCCGCCCCTAAACAAGTCATGAAATGTCTCATCTCAGCTCAGTCCCCCTCTTGTGAGGGTTCATTACCTGCGTCTTGCATAATGCATTCAGAAACTTTGCCCTCCAGATGACTACATGTCACACAAGCAGCACGGTTACCCTGCGGAGAATTGGAGGCAAACTCTGTCTTCTCTCTGATGTCTTGAAAACTAGCTTAAAAACACACAGTGAGCATTAGATTCATCTTCTTTCACATTTTTCAGGCAACCCCGTGACCTCTGTGTGGTTTTATGAACCAATTATGTAGAAGAAAAGCACAGATTCATGTGGAGTGACTGATTATACTGTGATTTCAGTCTGTTCATAGATTTAAATCTTTCTCTTTAAACTGCACATCAGTCTTATTCACTCTTTCTGGATGAGACTCCACTTGCACTAACCTTACTGCTCCCCACGGTCATATGCATAAAACCATCTGAGCTCTCAGCTGACAAATCGTGAGACAGTTCATTAAGGGCAGCTGTTGTCGGTGTCTGTACACTTTGTGTGTTGTGTGACCTCTTTTCTTTCTGTTGTCCTACTTTTTGTTAAGATCTCATTGTTTTTTGTTTGTTTTTATTTACTATATTTCATTGACTCTGGTTTTATTGTTTGTTTTCTTTCATCATTTCCTGGCTTGTTTCAGCAGTTTTTTTTACTTCACACCACAGGCTTGCTGTAAGAATAATTTTCCAGGGTATTTATAGTTATCTTCTGGTTTAACTAATCCTAACAGTGGAGATCATGCTTGGTCTTGAAACAAATATGTTAAATCCAATTTTCTGCCCTTGAACATTTGCAAGTTTAAGTAATCTGGATGGAGCGTGCACAAACTCCATTTGTTTTACAGTTACATTCAACAAGTATGAAGGAAATTTATGATTTATAATTCTGCATTTTCTTAAAGTAAGACCGACTGAGTAGAAAAGTTGTATGCATCATATTCACTGGGACTGAGATTCAAAAATGGGACCAAAACCACCTGCCTGTGGTTTCCAGTGTACCGAATGTTGAGCAGAATATTGATCCAGACATCCATCACCCCAGCAACACTCTCCAACTCTTCCTGGTGGATCCCAAGATTTCCCCAGGTCAGAGATGATATATAATCCCTCCAGCAAATTCTGGGTTTTCCTGGGTGTTTCCTCCCAGTGGGATATGCCTAGAGAAGCTCCGTGGAGAGGCAACCAGGAGGCATTCCACCATCTAAAAATGTCCCAAGTTCAGGTCAGCAGTTCAGCCAGGGAAGGGCTCTGCTTTCCTTTTCTGAGTTGTTGAATGGTTTACTAAAACCTCTTCAACTGAAAGTCCTTCTCCACAGCTTCTCTAAATTCCTGCTATGCTCTGCCTCCTTTTAGCCAGACGATACCTGTCAGCTGCTTGAGTCTTCTGAGACAATCAAGTCCAAAGACTTCCTTCTTCAGCTTGATGCTTCCATCGCCACTGGTGTCCACCAGTGGGCGTCCAACTATGAATCAATCAAGACTGTTTAATTTAAAGCAGTACGAACTGTCTCAGATGGCCATTGCTGGAACCGGTGTTCTGCAGAAATATGCTACCTGTTGAGATGTGCTACCGATTCCTTCTGCACATGTGCAGTTACTGAAGTTATTTATTGTAATGTAGGAGGACCAGAGGGTCCAGAGTGTCTAATATGAAGCTGAACATGTTTTTCTGTGAGTATCCACTTAGACAAGTTTCATAACAGTAGCTTAAAGTTTTAACAGTTATTTTGCACTGATTTAATGTGGAAGGTTCATTATGTTCATGTGATTATTTTTAAACTTTAATAACTTTTTAATGAAAACCTTCAACCTTTTTATTTGCTAAGTTGTTTGGTGATCTGTAATGAAGAAGAACAGTGAAAGTTTGTTTCAGATTGATTCTGTAGAGGAACTTTGGTCCTTCTGGAAAGAAACAGGTGTTTGTGAAAGCAAGAACAATTACTTGTAAAAAGCAAATATGCTGATTGAAATTCTCTGTAAAGCCTTCATGCTGATGATATAATGTTCTCACACTGGGAACTAATCGGAAAGGCAGCTGAGCAGTAAGGACATCATCTTACATGCTGATGATCAATTCTCACACTGAAGAGTGAGAAAATGTTCTGACATGATACGAGCTGATTTTAGTTTTTTATCTGAGCTCAGTGTGCAAACAAATGAATTTTCAGGAACCTTAAAAGTAAAACAAACATTCTTAAAAACTGTTTATTATTTATTCATAAACTGTTAAATCTTTTGATTAAAAAGCATTTTAGATTGATAATGAAGTCGTTCTTTTTTCTTTACTTCAGCTAAAAGAACTAGCACGGCTTGTTTTGACTCTGTGCTTCACCTTCACCTGCAGACTCAATGACTCATGTGCAGAAAATGTTCTTTTTTTTTCTGTTTTCATGTACATCAGCTGCCACTTAAATCTTCTGACAAGCTGAGTAAAAGAGCTTCTGATTGGTTGTAGTGAGTCCAAATACAGAGATTAATGACAAAGTGTTTAATAAGAGGTTTTATAAAGACCAGCCTGTGGCAGGCTGTTGTCAGCCAGCTGGTCACATAAGCACCCAGTTTTGCTTACAAACCTATTAAAGTCTCCCTTTTACCTGAGCACAAAACCTAATTGTGCCAAATAAATTCCTGCGTGGCAGCAGCTTTAATCGGTCCAGCTGTGATGGCTTTGTTCCACACCTGAACGAGTGTTAACACATACCAAATGAGGCCTGAGCCAACTGGGTCAGTACCAGGAAGATGTAAACACCCCATCTGCTCTGACCGAAGCTCTGTGTTCTTTCCAGTGAAGGAGGATGAGGATGTGCACGTGTCATGGTTCATTTATCACCACTCACTGGGAGTCTTTAGCTCTCTAAATACAGACAAAAATAAGCAAATGTTGATAAAGAACTGTGGGAAACTGTGTTCTCCAGCAGGGCCGGTTCTGGGCATAGGCAGATTAGGCCATTGCCTAGGGCGCCCTCTGCTGGAGGGTAAGCTTATTTATTTATTTATTTATTTATTTATTTATTTATTTATTTATTTATTTATTTATTTATTTATTTATTTATTTATTTATTTATTTATTTATATTTATTTTTTTATTTATTTATTTATGACAAACTGTTGGACACACCATTCATCTCATGTAAAGAGCAAAATAAGTAATAATTAAATATCTATCTATCACCTCTACTGTTCATTTTAATATAAATATTTTTTTTTGTCAATGTAATCCAGTTATTCAGTTACGTTGTTTCTGTTCTGGGCAGTAGGGGGCGCCAAAATCCTTTTTCTCCTAGAGCACCATGCAGCTCAGGGCCGGTCCTGTTCTCCAGTAACCATTGCACTGCGTCTGAACTAACAATAAGTCCATTCAAGTCTCAATTAGAGCCAAACTCTCAAATAAGATTTATCATTTAAATAATAAAACAATCTTCCACAGCTGCAGAGAACACTGCTCAACTCTCAAACATGAACTATGATTAAATAAACCTCGACCCTTTAACATGAGCATCAATCAGCCTTATTATCTCAGGTGCATCTACCACGTAACAGAAAATGTTCTGATATATTATTATCTACTGATGAAGCACTTTGTTCATCTGTACTGACTCCCAGGCTAGACAATTAAAAATGTTTCTTAATATTAAAACCTGTTGAACAAACATGAAAAAAGGGGAGAACACAGAATAATTATTTAGAAAATGGACAACTTTTACCCTAAAAATCCAGGGTTTTATGTTCTCTTATCTTATTGATTAGTTTCTTGTTTGGTGACTTTTTATTGCAATTATTTCAAGTTTTTTTCTATTATTATTTAGAACAAAATGTTGCAATAAAACTTTGATTACACATTTTTCATTTCATACAGTGTTTTTTTTGTTTTGTTTCATGTTCATTTTTGAGCATGGAGGTGATTTTAAGTTATTCATTAGCAAGGATCACATTCAGTTTTGGTGTAAATATAGAGTAGTTGCCAGTACAAAAGTAAATAAGCCTCTTATTACTATTTCATTTCAAACTCCTACAGGTTAGGAAAAGAAAAACTAAAAACATGCGGGTCACTCATCACAATGAGCAGTTCAGTTAGGAAATGTACCCTATGACTTCTGGCAGCTGTATGTAGTACAAAGTAGACAAAATCTGAAAAAAAGGATTTGCAAGTGATTTTTTAATTAACTACAAAAGTTGGCAAAACATGTAAGAAAACCTGCACCGCTTGGAGCTCTATGACTCAGACAAACTCCCCAGGAGAAACCTCATTTATAATTTTATGGGTCACAGAAAGTTTTATATTCCATGACTGAAATACATTTTGATAACGTTTATGGGTTTTACACAATCACATTTCCTGAAAATTGTTGACGTCTGAAAAACAAACCTTTCAACTTAATACATGTTTCAGTTCCTCCATAAAACACCACACCACATGTGTGACCTTCGCAGCCTTCTGCCACAACAGCTCAAAATGTTTTTCAATGCAGCTTTTGGTAAACCAACTATTCATATGAGACTTTCATTTCAGTCTGTGTTCCTGTCTGCTTGGCTCATGAAGACTAGTGTCAGACTGAGAGACACAGGTGTGTGGTTACCATGGTGACCTTAAAGAACCACTGGAGGCAGCATTAACATTTCTTTTACCTACCATTCTTTTTACACTTCTTATAATTATAGATCAAAATGTTTCCATTTGGTCTCAGATTCTTACAACATTGATGTTGGAATTTAGCTGCTTTGGCATCCTTCAGAACTTTTGCAGAAATTTCCCAATTTGTGATCCTAGGAGTAAAGATTGTACTGTCGAGAGTAGGTTTCTACCCACAAAAATATATTGCTGGAAGATACTGAATGAATATTAACTGCTGACTTAATCAGCATCAAAGTTTTTTGGAAAAATAAAGCTGTAATTTTGTACGTGTTTCTTGCTTCTTTGAGCCTACTCATCTTGGACATGTATTACAAACGATTTCCACTAGAGGGCGTTTGGGTACAAGGTAAATTTCTGACACTTTCCACTAAAATCTTTTAATCAGTCAGCATCTGTAAAAAAAAAACACTAATGATATATTTCCTGTTGTCATTTATTTGTTTTGAAAAACCAAAATCAAAATGTGAGTAAAATGAAATAATTCACCGTCATGTTCTGCTGAATTTAAAGTTAAAACTTGTGAAGCAGAAGTTTTTACACCTTCAGGGTCTGTTCGGTGTTAAAGTTGCCTGAAGGCAAGTTACTACATGTGGTTTTACTGCTCCAGTCTTTCTCCTTTCATCTCATTCACAAAGCTTTTCTTCTGGTCCCTGTTGCTCGTCTCACAGTCACCATCACATCCACTGACAGCAAGGGCTCTTTGTCAAGACAGGCTCAGACACTGTCCTGCAGGGTGCTGATCTCAGATCTGCTGCAACCAGAACAGGTTCAACACCAAAGCTCCTACATTCTGAAGTGTGTATGTGTGTGTTTACTCTCTCAAAATCACTTGGTCACAACTAAAGCTGCACTGTTACAAAGTGTTTATGTGTGTAAGAGTCAGAAAACAATTAGCTGCCATCATCATCTTCCAAGTACTTTATTTGTCATGTGCCATTCAAAGCATCTACTTGTTGCACATGTCAAACTCTCAGAGATGGAAGTGACAAGAGAAGACTGAAATACAGAGAGGAAGATGACAAACAGATAAAGACATGAGAGCGGAAGATGGAGCTTTTGAATATGGTGTGTAGAAGAGATGCAGTGATGAGAAGGACACATTAAGTGGCAGATAAGAGGAGAGGGAGACAATAAAAAGTTTATGTGAGTGAGAGACTGAAGTTATATTAGTGTGAATAGACAGAAGAAAAATACAAGATTAAAACAAAAACAAACATGCTGTCAGCAAGACTCACTTTGTTCAAGAGTGTGAAAATAAGTTTAGTCAGACAACAGAATAAGTCTGACACCTAGTGGAAAGACTTTCGTCTGTTCACAGGAAAAAAAAATGAGTGTTGTTCCCCAAAATTTCCACTAGATGTCCACAACTTTCTTGTTTCTGTATCGGGAGTATGTGATAGAACGAACAGACTGGAAGAGAAACAAAATAAACTGAACATGTTGAATTTAATAATAAATAATGTCATAATTGATTATATTTATATTCAGGTATTAGGATGATTATAATCATTCATGAACTTTTTGTTTGTGTCATTTTAGTGACATTAGTTTCTGTATTGTGTTGAGGATTTACTCAGGGAATCAATGAATAAAGTGCTGAATTAGTAGTTTAAGATATTTACATTCAAACAGGAAGAAGAGTTAATGTCTCGGCTCTTTAATATGTAAAACATGACAAAGGCTTTTTCATGCACAGGTACGGGTTGTTCCTTTGTTGTGGCTTCATCAGATAAGCACAGAAGAGCTCAGAGTTGATTCAAAGTGATGGATTTGCATCTGGTTCCTGTGAAGACACAACAATGCTTTCAAATTAGTTTTCAATGCAAGTAAAAAAAAAAGGTCTGATCCAAGCTGCAAAAACAAATCAGTCACAGTCACCTTCCTAACATCAGAAAGTGTAGAAAAATAATGAAATAAAAATATGTTGGTGAGCTATGAAACTTAAAACTTCACTACATCAGCTGGCTGAGAACAAAACAAAGTACTGAAGAAGAGGATGTTGTTATTCAAGTGTAATGGCACCTAACAGAGACTTCTGCTGCAGACCAGTCTCTGTTGTTTTTGGTTTTCACTAAGAGTGAAATGTCCCAGAATGTCAGCAAGAAAAAAAATCTGAAAAGGGCTCCATCAGTGTGTCACAGTCAGCAGTTACAAGATCACATGTACAAGTGTGATGATGTGGGTTTTCACAGCTTCCAGCTAGTGGTCTTAATAGTTGCACATAAACCAATGTTATGTTCAGGGTCAGGTCTGTTTAGATTCAGTCAGCTGTATCACTAAATACAATAAACAACTAGAGTGAGTCAAATCAATTTGTACGCTGGAGTTTAAGGTTTTTAATTGTAGTAACTGTGGTGATTTATTATGAGTCAACAGTTTGATCTGAACCTGATAAGCTGCATTTATCACACAAATACAAAACCAGATCAGAAAGTGTCACAAACAACAACAACATAGACTGATGCAGCGGAGAGTCTGTGGAAAAACTCAATGTGTGGTTGTTGTTTTCTTTAGTTTTTGTTTTTATTGTATTTAAAAAGTGAATATTAGGAAAATAAGTTGAGAAACTGCAAGAAATAACAGAAATTCTACTATTGTGACCAAAGTTTCCACACTTGAGACATTTTCTTTGTTTCAATGACGATCTAATGTACATGAAGGTAGATGGAAATATTTAGTGCATTGTTTTAAATATACAGTATGTACCTTTTCTTTTTATCATTTAATGTGCCAAATATATCTCCAAATGTAAATTCACAAACTTCATCATGATTAAATTTAATAAGTGTTGTTAGTCCAGCAGTCAGTTGATATTTTTACTTCAAGACATTTAATAGAAAACATTTAATTTCTCTCCCTTTTCACCTCAAATTTACCTTAACTTGTGTTTGTGTTTGTATAATTTAAGAGTGCTGTGAGTTTCCTCATTTTCAGGTAGTGTTTGAAGATAAATGTAATCCAGAGTGAGCTCTGCAAACATTTATTCACCAAACTCTTTGAAACGTCATCTCAACTCTATCCACTCCCTTTTAAGTTGCCTGTTAATCAGTAATTCTTCTTTTTCCACCATGAGCACAGCACAAACCTTTCCCTGCTTCTGAATTCTCCCAAATCACTTTATCCACCCATTGCTCCCCACACACAGGGAGGCCACCCCTCACTCTCGCTCCCAGGCTGATTCCAGTCCATTCCCATTGGGCTGCATTAGCATACAGATGTTAGACTGAAAAGGGAAAACGGAGACGCACAATGGGGCTGCATGACCAGGAGGGGAGGGAGGGTTCGAGGGGCTGAACAGGGATGGCCCTTGGCCTTTTAAGGTCTTACAGAAGCGCACACACAAACACACAGCCACAGGCATTGAATGGTAAGAAGCCATGGGGGTTGTGGGAGTCTGCTCCCGCTTTGCTCTGCTGTTATTCATTCACCACAGTGAAAATCCTGGGCCAGACCACAGCTGAATACCACCACACACAAATACCATCTCAGTTGCCTCTTTTGCCTGTGATGGATGTAAAAATGCTTCTCAGTTCAATCAGATGGAATTCTGTGAAACACAACCAATGTTTAGTGTCTCTTTTCTTTCAGGGTCTTAAGAGGAAGCATGGGGTCTACATCTGTTTTTGTGTTGGTCTGAGGTTAAAGAACATAGAAGGAAATGAAAGGTCACATGTTAGCTTTTACTCTGTAGTCACTTCAGAAAACAGTTTCAAAAGCATGATATTTACACAGTTTAAGTTTAAATTTGATCATTTCAGATAAACAACACAAACACACTGGGGAGGACCTCAGCTTCTGCTCCACTTTCCGTGAATAGATGGAAATCACTCCCAACTATCTCAGTGTCCCATTGTGTCCTGGCAAGTCTTTGTTCAAGCATCTGTTGCCCAAACATTCTCCTCAGTGTCACTCACCCTAAATTAGTCTGTTCGGACGAGTTGCAACAAAACTCACTCCTCTTCCCACACAACACAACACCCAGGGAGGGGAGGGGGGGAGGCAGATTCCCCCAAATGCAAGGAAGGGGAAGAGTTCATCTTTGTTCCTTTTGTGTGTCAGCAAATCACAGATGATCGTAAAGGCCTCAGAAACCCTGGCAGCAATTTAAAGAGACACTCGTCAGATTTCTTTACCAAACTTTAGTTTCTAATTGAACTAAACATTTAAGGTAATTATTATGAACAGAACTCTTTAGCTCATATTTAAACTGAATACTAAGATTTAAGCTGGATTCATACTAACGCAGCTCCGACGTGTCGGAGGCGCGCACCGCCATGATACGACATCGTATGGGCTCTCCAACTGCCTCGGATAGTCGGTTGGAGTTGCGCTCTGTTTTCTAACTTTCTGATGCGCTCATCGGATGACGCACGTCTGTGATTGGTCAGCCAAACAACCCGACATCATTTCTGGCACGACGTAGCTTCCCTTTTGTAAACAGCGCTAGTGTTGACCATAGACATTATATAACAGTCTTGAAGACAAATTTGTCCATTTAAAAGATGTCTAAAGGGGAACAGTGGCAATGCTGGTGGCCGTAAAGTCCCTGCTTTTTATTTATTTAAGTTTATTCCTGGCGGAGAATCTTTAAAACACAGATGGAAAAGTAAGGACCTCCTGCTGTCCTGGCGGAGAATTTCTTTGTAACAGGGTCGGGGTACCTTTGCGTAAGCATGAATCCAGCTTTACAGTAACCAGTCAGCTAAGCCAGTTTCAACTAGTCACAACAGCTCAAAATCTGTCCCTCAAATGCAAAAATGTTTTTCAACAGTTTCAAAGTAGTTTCTGGTTTCCTTTGCAAGTAAAACATTAAATTAAAAAAAGACATGCATGTGAAAGATAATTGTTTTGTATCAGAGGAAATCATGTTATCAGGCATGTAAGGATGAAAACTAGAACAAATCAGAGAATAGTGACTGAGATAACAAATAGTAATTCTTTGTTCATCTGTATCATCTTTTTTTTCATTTGATTTCTGAATCATTCTCAAAATTTTACACTGAAATGACACAAAAACAATTTTTTTAAGAAAACTTTTATTTTGAAATAAAGATTGACATATATTATGATAAAAAAGGTTATCAACATAACCGCTGGAATGTAAACAATGGATGCACTTAAATTATGTGAAACAAAAAACACAATATAGGTTTTGCTTTTAAGAACAAATAAATAGGACTTTAATTTAACAACAGTTTAAAAAAGAACATCTTGCTGTCAAGACAACAATAAGCTACAGCAACAAGAAGCATCAGTGGCCTCATGCAGGCAGGTCGGGTTGATTTCGGGAGAAAAACAAAGAAAAACTTCCAGTTTTCACTTGATTTTACCTGCTACTTAGAATCAGCCAGCTAGCTAATGTGCAACAGAGGTCAACCTACACATTGTCATGGAGCTAATGCTGGATAAAATCAAATTATACAACAATTTTACACGCTCACAACACAGTGACACAATAAAGCAGTCCCAATGGAGCGGAACATCTTAAATTAAATGTTAACAATCATTTTTCTTTCTCTGGATGGTTATGAAATTTGACAATAATAATCATATTTTATTTGTAACTGCTGGTTTGCACTTCAGTCAGGGTGTGATCAAATGTTTTCACTGCTGTTTTGCTTTGAATACACTGAAAGAAATCTTTACAATCAGGAGGTGAGAGGCTTAAAGGAGAGGAGAGCAGACTCGTTGTGTTTTCCCATCTGCCGCAAAAATAATCAAGAAGAAACCATGGAGCTGCCTGTGAGGGGAAAACTCAGCGAGCCTCGTTTTCTGCCAAGCCCATTGGCCAATAAGGCAACATAAATACAGAATGCCAAAATGTTTTTCTTACTCCTTTCCCCTCCTCTCCTCAAGCTTTTAAAGCTTCTGGTTAACAAACAGCAAACAGATGGAAACACAAAAGTAAAGCATAATTTCTCTGGCATCTTTTAGAAAAAATGCATAAACACAATCACAAATCAAACATTTACAAAAAAACATGCAAACAAGCAATAAATATGTCTAAAATGTGTTAATCCGTACTTATAAACACTGTATATATATTACCTGCAGTGACTAAGTCTAGGGGTTACAGTGGGTTAGGAGAACTTTGGTAACTAGAGACGTACTGGGTTTTCTATACTTGTTGCTATTTTTTGTTGCTAAGGCAGATTAGTTGAATCATTGCCAGACAGTTAAAGTGGCTGACAAACTTGATCCCGTGGCTACAGCCAAACAACTAATCAAATCAATTACTGACAGCATACAAGTAGTAAAACCTCTTACATTTGACAAAAATAGTTGGGAGGTCATAATCTGATCAGATAAGACCTGAATCGTTCCGTTTTTTAAGAGACTGAAGTAAGAAACTGTATTTGTGGAATGCACAATGATCATTAATGGGTAAACTGATCTGGGTACAGAAAATTCTCACATAGAACTTTCCACAAAGCAGGAACAGCATGGAGATGAATGCTGAGTTAAGCTAAGTACCCAAGAGTTATTCTCTAAAACGGGGGTATACAACAGTATACAGCAGTAAGAAAACAAAACAAAACAAAAACTTTAAAAAACACAATAAACATGAAGGGGAGTCAGCTAAAACTGGACAAACACTGAGCAGCACTACAACTGCTTGGCTGAGAAATGCAATATGCACAAAGATAGGTATGTTTACTCAGCTGGATCTAGGAAGGAACTGAAAACCCAATGTTTTAATCCTTTTTAACCACTAGCTTTAAACACAAGATCAGATTCTGGTCACAGTTAAAACATTTCGAGCATCTATCCCTGATTAAACTCAGCCTCAAAGTAAAACTCTTCCCTACTCATCTGAAATAGAAAGGCGACTGAATATGGGCAGGCGTCGCCCCTCAAAACTCGGCGACTCTGTGTCACTGGATGATGAGCTGAGAGAAGAGGAAGATGTGTAGCCCTCCTCAGAGAGGGAATCAGCTGAGGAGCATCGCTGCAGACTGAAGCAGCTGTTCAGAGGGGCTGGCGGCTGCTGGGGAAGGTGTACTGGGAGGTTTGGGTTTTTGGGGGGGAAATTGGATGTCGACTTGGATTCAGTTACAGCATAGAAGCGCAAAGCTGCTTCACTGCTGTCACCTGCCAGGTCACTGATCCCAGAGAACGGGTAGGAGCAATGCTTCAGGGCACCGGGTTCAGGAAAGAGAGGGGAAAGGAGCTCCGGGCTCCCTGTGGAAGATGGAGGAGGGGAGACCGAGGAGGCCCGGGTAAAGAGGAGGGAGGAAGGCTGAGCCCCCTCAACAGGTTGGAAGGTGTGGGGAGAGGAGAAACCTGCAAAGCTGAGGCTGTGACGCAACAGAGGAGGCCTCAGCTTCTGCTTCTGAGGAGCTGCTGGGTTGGGGGCCTGCATCTCATCTGCATTGTGAATGAAGTGGCAGCGGGCGCCATAAGGACAGAAGCCTATAGTGTGGAAAGTGCGGCATGGCTCCGTCTTATACTTGGGGTGCCTGCTAAGACCCCGCAGCTCATCCAAACCATGAGCAAACTGACACTTGGCGCCGTACTTGCAGGCCCCGCTCTCTTCAAAGGTGCGGCAGAGTTCCGTCTTGTAGCGACTGGAGATGTGAGGTGGAGGTAACGGCTGTTTGGATGAAGACAGAGACACAGTGGAGGCGAGAGAGTTGTTGCTGATGCACAGACCTGGTGGGGGGAGCAGCACTGATGGAGACACGTTGGACAGTTTGTCCTCTCTGTTGACTGAGTTACTGATGTTTCCTTCGATCATGCTGACTGAGCGGTCGACTCTGAAGGGAATGTGACTGAGCGAGGATCGTGGAAGCACTCGGTTCCACTGCTGGTTGGAGGCCAGTCTGAGTCCCCAGCAGGGTGACTCCATCACCTCAGAGCTGCTGCTGCTGCTGCTGCTGTTGAACTTGGAATTGGAGAGTGTCACAGGACAGAGAGAATGGCGTCTCTGGAAGCCAAGCACTCTTTGGCTGTGCTGCTGTGAGCTGACGGACAAACCATCTGGTGCATCAAGGCCGTGGAAACTCTGACACACAAAAAAGAAGAAAATAGATGTGAGTTCTCTGCATCCCTGAGCCACTGGAGCGAGACCAGCAGACATGAATCAGACAGAAAGTTTGAAAACATGGACACATCAGTTTAATCACACAAGTTAGACGAGCTTAGCTGTATTAGCTCAACATTCTTCACTAGTTTTACTGGTGTTTAGAGATAAATCATAAAAAAATTATAGTCCCCTTTTTTAAAAATCAGAAAAAATGTGAAACAGTTAAGCCTTTTGCAGGTTAAATGATGCAGAAAATGTTCTAATCAAACATTTTCATTCACGTTATGATGTAACTTCTGTAGTAACAATACAAAAAATGCCAATTTAATTATAATCATAAGCGTCCACAACAACTTGCATGTTGTTCTGCATGAATTTAAACACATTTGAAAAACATTTCTTTTATTTTAAAACTTTTGATCACTTCAATAGTTTATAAAATAAATATTTTCAGTCAGGATCACACTGGAGGTCGACAGCACAGACTGGTAAAAGTTTGATAGTCACCTTGCAAAACTCCTCATCCAGTTCCAGGAAAGGTGTTAGGAAATCGGATGGCATGATTCTCTCTGCCGTCTTCACCAAGTGAAGAAGTTTGATGTCTGATCCCGCAGCAAGTTTTAATGCAGCTGAAAGAGATTAAATGTTGGGAGAAAAACTTCAGTTTGTCCTGAAGAAGCTTCTCAGTCCAGTGGAGTCGCAGTTGTTTTGGAGACCAAAGTTTAAACCAATTCTGATGCAACAAAGACAGAAATGCAGGAAAAAGCAGCAAGTCTGCAGAGAAAAGTTCCTGAACCATCTGCTGGAATCTGTTTAAATAGTTGAGGGAAATCCACCCACACGGACCCACCCCCCTCTGTTTGTATGCTTCAGGGGGCAGGGTGGGAGTTTGTGTGTTAATGTGCATTAATGATGTGTGTGCGTGCATGTGTGTGTTAGAGGGGGTGGGGTCCTGCATTGTAATTGTGTGCTGGGGGCAGGGTGGGCACAGCATGAAGGGGAGGGGGCTGAATGAAGCTACTTTTCAAACCATTCATGACCAAATCCTTTTAATAAAAAATGCATTCTTTTTTTACCCCCCCCACACATACCCCGTCCCCCCCATATCTTTGTTTTGGATCGATACAACTGATGAACAAGTCTTACCAAACAAATTCACTGACATCTGAGAACTAAAAACTATTCAAAATCAAGAGAATAATTTAAGAAGTTTAAAGCACTTAAAAATCATTCAGGCTGAAAACAGGAAGTTGGACCTAAAACAGAAAAAAAGAGTGAAAAACAAACTTCATTTTATTTGATTATTGGACAAATAACATGATTTATGCTGCACATTTCACGTCATTCCTAGTATTTTAGTTTGATTAAAATACATTTTGTACAACAGTATTAATTTAATCTACCTCTCTTATTTGTAATGGGTTTGAGCTGGTTGTAACACAGAATTCATCATGAACTCATCTCATACTAGTTTCCCTGAGAAGTTGAATCAATGTGAGATAAATTTGTGAGGCCAAATTGTGAATAAAAGGAGAATAAACTGAGGACAAGTTGAGAAACTGAACAAGCTGCTGCAAGAAAAGTTGAATGACCATGACACAATGTTGGGATTTTTACTTACATTACATTCAGGTAACATTGTAAGACACGACCCCCTAAAAGGTGAGTCAACAGTAAACATCCTGCATCTTGAGGTTTATTTCTTTCAGCTTAAAAAAGTTCCAGTACCATATTAATGTTTTTGTACTTTTAGAGTCATATTATATTTATCTTTATTATCAGATTCGTTTCAGAACTGATCAGTGATGACAAACTGAGATTTGGTTATCTACCTTACAGGAGCTGAATAACGGAGCTAGTTTAGCCTAAAGAGCAACTCTTTGTCTGGGAAATTTGTGTCTGCTTCAGGGAAAAGTTTTTACTTGAAGCTTCAAAATGGCTGTAGGTGTGAATGAGGTGTGAATAACCTGTGAAGGAGACATAACACTCCACCCAGCTTTGTCAGTAAAGTTAAAGACCCCTGAAGCAGAGATCAACATGTTTCCCACAGAGTTCAAGGAAATGGAGAATCATGACTTCAGCTCAAAGGTAACGTGCTCTAAGGATTTATGTAAAGTTTATTAAATAAAATAAGATACATCCCTGTTATCAGGGAACATTTAGATGAAAGATGCAGCAGAACATTAGGTCATTATGGATCATGACCAAACAGATCCCATCACATGTATTACAACTTGATCTGTCTGAAAAGTTTGTTGTTTTATTTCACGACGTTGACTTTTCTCTTCATGCTTGGTTCTTTTTCATTGTTTTTATTTGGAACATCCTCTTCCTGTTCCATCTATATACCGTCTCAGAAAATATCACAACACTCACAGTTTATAAACACTTTAGATGATCCACAATCCTAAAAAAAATAACTATTTTATTACTTTTAACAAGCAAAAATGAATTAAAATTCACGCAAATATTAGCTTTGGCAGCCAACAACGGAAGCCATGTTCTGTTCACTCTCTTTGATCAGTCGGTAATTTTCTTTACCTCCTTGTTCCTGTTCAGGGTCACAGGAAGCTGGTGTCTCCAGCTGTCATCAGGTGAGAGGCGGGGCTACACCTGGACCGGTCGCCAGGACAACACAGACTCTCTCCGGTTTTACATGCAAATCAAAAGCCTCTTGTGTTTTTTGTTCAAAATACTTGGCAGCCTGATTTCTAAGATATTCTCTCTACACAAAACATATTTTCAAAATGGGACTTTATTATCAGACCAAACTGAGACATTGGTAGTGACCAGCTTAGAAAACAAAGTTGGTTAAAGTTTGTTGAGACTTAAAAAGTGAAATTACAGTTTCCCCTGGAAAACACTCAAACTAGTCTCTCACTGGGATGCGAGTGCTGGTTTGTGAACCGCGATCAGGAGGGAGTTTCCAGAAAGCCTTGAAACTTTCACGAGAGTTGTCATTTTCTTTGCAAGCGTTACACGGAACATACTTTAAAAATCTGCAAGACAAATCTTGTCTCAAAATAGCTGCAGAGTCATCAGCATATCTGGAACCCTTCTCAATTTGGGTTCCACGAGTCAAGAGGTCAAGAAATATGAGAGAACTTAGGGAGGGGTTGGCAACCTGTTACAATGTGCTCGGCAGTCTCTAAGCACAGTGAGATTATCTGAGCCCAAATTGTTTGTAATAACATCATACACAGGTCATGTGACCAGCTGTATACAGAACGTGTCATAAAAGTGTTGTAGCACCAATTCAGTGTGATTCCAACTCAATTTCCTCCCGAGTTCTTAGCTCCAACTAGTTGCTAACAGTCGCAGCCCAGTGAGATACTGGCTTTGTGTTGCCTTCTGTTACTCACATGAGAAGTGCTCCACTTTTATAAGCTCTGAATGGAAAAACAGAGGTTTAATAGTTGTGATAATAAACAACAACAACAACAAAAAGTATGTCAACAACTCACTGCCTAGTGGTGGTGCTGAAGGAGGAAGGTTGAAATTTAAAAGTCATTTTTGTGACCGTTTAAGTGCAAAGAGAATGTTTTCAAGTATTTATCACTAAATAAAAGGGGAACTTGACCAAAAACAACAAGATGGCTGCATAACGCTGTAAAGTGTAAACAAAACTTCCAAATTTGTTCAGTGACGGTCGGATTGTTTGTGACTTTGACAACTGACGGTTTAAAGACAAACTGTTAAAGAAACAACAGACTCGTCTTATCGCAACGTTTCACCGATACGTGTGTGTGTGTGTGTGTGTGTGTGTGTGTGTGTGTGTGTGTGTGTGGGTTTGTATTTCTGACCTCCTGGGGACCCGTTTCCTGACTTTTACTATCTTTCTGGGGTCCGAGGGTTCTTGTGGGGACCGAAGCCTGGTCCCCATGAGGGGGACTCCCCTTTTTAGGGTTAGGGGTTAGGTTTATAGGTATGGTGTGAATAGAGTTTTAGTTAGTCTTAGGGTTAGTTATAGATCAGTAATGGTTAAGGTTAGGAAAAGGGTTTGGGTTAGGTATAAATCTAGTTACTAAAATCAATGGAAGTCAATGGACGGTCCCCATAAGGATACCAAAACACACTTGTGTGTGTGTGTGTGTGTGTGTGTGTGTGTGTAGAATTATAAACTGTAATTTAGTGTGGCTTCCTCCCTGTGGTAGGTTGGTTTTGTAACAGACTTCTCTTTTGTTTCCTTGTTTCTGCCTCTTTCCTTTTTTACTACTATCTTCTGCACTTTCTGCACCCGCTCCACCACTTCCACCCCCTCAGTTCTTGCATTTGTTCTGAATGATCAGGATTATGATTCAGTCTCACACACGCACACATGCACAATGTCTCTGATGTTGTGGTCTGGACTTCTGAGTGACGCAGCAACTGAAACTGTTCTTACATAAACCGTGATAACTGTCTGTTGTTGTGTGAATGTGGGTGGGTGGAGCTTATTGTTGATGTCTTGTGTTTATTTCTAATTTTATAATGTAAAATATGTTGGAGTAGAGCAGAGTTTAGCTGTTACTATGGTAACACATAACATAAGCCCAGAACGTTGAGATGAACAGAACTACAGATTGTGTTTCAGTTCAACAAATCCTTTTTTTTACTTATACGTGTGTTTATTCCATCACATACTGAAGACATGTGGGTTTACATGGTTTCAAACCATTTATCTTTATGTGTAGTTACTCTTCCAGGTTACACGTTAGAAAACCTTTTTAAACAAACAGAGTATTCACTGTAAACAACTTGTCTGATGCAGAGTGTAAAACAGATGATGAAATGGTGTTTGGTGGAACAGGCTTTTGAGAATGGACAGCAGAAATCTGCAGACTGTTCCCAGTCTAATTAGTCATTAGTTTGACTCCCTGCTAAGAACTTTGCTCTGCTTCTCCAAACTGAGATATTTTAAAGGTTTCTCTAAAAGATACAGATCCCTCAGAACCTCACTTCAAAAGATTTAACAGAAATTAATAACAATAATTGTTTTTTTTCGTAACATTTTTTCAGGGGCAGATTTTCTGCAGTTTGTTGGGATTTGGTTGTATTATGTACTAAGATTAACCACTGACCCAAAAAATGCTAAACAATATTACAATATAAATTTAAATTGAGTCAAACCTTGACTTTGATCACAAACATGAATACAATGAGGGAAACAATGGAAATGAACCTTTATTATGTTGTATGAGCTGGTGGACACATTCCCACAACTTACAGTCAGTGTCGTACCACCATGTTGGTTTACTTTAAGTCCGTCTGTGAAATGTCACTTCCCACGACAGTTAGCAGGGGTTTGGGTGGAGATGAAGACGAGGGAGGGGCAGGTTTATAGCGGCTGATACAACCCAGTATCACAGTGTGGGGTTGTTAAATTTTATGGCTTGTAGTAAGTTGACAACAGAAACAAATTAAGGATGTAACATCTGCCTGTTAACATCACTGACAAGATGACAGTTTGTCATCTGGAAAGTCTGTGTCAGTATGAAAACATGATGAAGTCATGCAAAAGGTTCAAACCTTGCAGGAGGAAGAAAATACAAACAATACATGTGATGTTTTTTATTTATTACACAAGTAAAAAATATTCAAATTAAATCATTCCAAATGCAGAACTCTCCCTCGTCCTGACAGACTCACAGGCATGGGCCCCCTGTCTGAGCCCATCTTGGCCCCTTTGTTGAGCTCAGCATGACAAGCGCTCCATTGTCCCAGAGCTTCTCCATATGTTCCCGTATACGCCACACTGAAGCATTCTGCACAAAACCAGCACACAGGATCCGATTCAACTGTCCTCTGTGGTTTAATCAAGGATGGGAGCTCTTCCTCATGTGGCTTTGCTGCTGTCAACTCTGATACAGACACACTGACAACCCTGCAAACAGCACTTCAACAGTTAATGGTTGACAACACATGTTCATGTAAATCAGATCAACAACTTTAGAATATAAACCTTAACTCCTTTGTTAAAAATGAGTTTATTCACAAATGATTTTCCTCTTGTACAAACTTATGAACATTCCCATAACAGTTCTGGCATGTTTTCATGCATGATGTGGACGTGTAGATGATGTGGGAAAGCTAACAACTTAGAACATTCCAGCTTCTGCAACTAAACTAAACAGGAGATTATATTTGTTAAATGTTTTGTCTTTACTAGAAATACTCCAGTTTGAGATAAGCAAACAGGAAGTGGAACATGATGATAAAAGCATGCAACAGATCGTGTTTCTGCAATTAATGGAATGGAATGTATCTGAATCACAAAAGCATGTGGAGTGTTGTAAAGTCAGTCAGGAAGGGACATGAAGACACACCTAAGAACTAGTCTGGCTCTTCCACCTTCTGCTCCTCCAGGAGCCAAACTGTGACCAGTCTGATGAATAAAGGGGATGTAGTTTGATAACGCATCATCAGTGGTCTGTGTCTATGAGTTGCTCCCAGGCTGCTCATTGTCATGGAAGTTGGATCTTTCAGGTCATTTCCATTTCAGGAAAAATCTGAATTGGTCGTGAGGTGACCTGTTGATGCTGTTTCACCCTGCTGTGCTTGTTTGTTATGGAGGATTTTTACTCCCACTATTCATTAATTCTTTGCTTCCTTTAGTTTCATTTGTATCTTTTCTTTTAAGAAATTGCTTGTTAAACTTTAATGCTTCCTCGATTTATTACAGCATATGCAGTCAGTAAATCACATTAACAGTAATGTTCTTATGTAAGTTGGTATATACACTTTTGCGGGAGGATTTTCTTTAATTACTGTTTACAGTTTGTTATCCAGATCTTCTAAATGCAAATCAAGAACTGCAAATGTGACCCAGATAAACTGGACCACGACACTTTAGCAAACCAAAACATCCTAAAAAGTTAGTGGAGGTTTCCTTGTACACGTCACAGAGCCTCGCTGCCATGTTGCTTTAATCTATTCAAAAACTTACAGGGATGAATGTTCATTTGTCTTTAATATTTCTTGATTTCTGAGAGTCAGAAAGTAAAACAGTTTCAGGACAAGTTGTAGATCAACTTGCAAATAAAATTACGGTAAATTATCAATAAATTTATAATAATAATTGTGATTCTACGTGACACCAGTCCAGCTCCACTGTAAGCGTTGCTTTGTTGAGTGAACTTTTGTCTCCTTCTGCATGAACTTGTTGAGAATAACTGTATCCGTTAGTGCTAAATTAAAAACACACAGCAGCTCTATCCATGTTTACATTGTTGATTTATGGGTCATTTTAAAGTATCAGGAAATATTTGCAGCCCTGATAGGAGCAAAACAGTTTAAACGGTTGATTAAAGTGAAAAGCTGTAGAGATTAATGATGTTAACGGTTGAGAAATGAACATATTGTTGAAATAAAAGTGACACCAGGCGGTTGGTGTCAGTTAAACATGAATAAATCACCGAGCACGAGCCTGACTTTGGAAAGGTGAAACTGTATTTGGGAGAAAATTTGACTTTGTTTTCGGCCTTTTTCCATCCATTAAATTATCGATTTCAATGTTAGTATATTGAGAAGGTTTTCTCTTCCAGTAATATACTGGAAGTCAATGATTGTTTAAAAAGAGACAGTTTCCTAATGTGGCAATCAGCTGAAATAACATATACATTTATTAGCATGACTTTAAAAATGTACTTAAGTGTGAAAATGTGTTTTAAAAGCCTCATGAAAACCTCTGGATGTGGTATTTGATAGTCAAGTCAACCATAAATTACAATATTTGCATTAAATCTACATTGAAACTACAGTTTGCTTGTTTTTTTGGGTGGAAAAATATATTCCAGCAGATATTTTTGATGTATTAATATTTGCTCAGTATGATTGAAACCAAGAGTAAACTATTCCTTGTGACCTTCATCTGGAATGTCCAAAAGGTGAAAGTTGTTCAGTTTAACAGCTGATGTTGTCTTGATCTACTTTGGGTTTTTTCTGTTACAATGCACCTTGAAAGCAGATGAAATTGTACATAAAATACAGTAAGATTAACAAACTGGGATTAGACCAAGATAAGTCTTAATGAGAGCATTAAAGGAGCCCAATGCAGATCAGGAGACTCCAAGATTATACAATAAATAACTTTAATAAGGAAAAAACAAAAAGTTGACAATGCAGCAAAAATCCAACTTGCATGTGAGAGTTAAGGCTGGAACACAAAGATTATCAGAAGCAGTAAGATCTGGTACAGACTGAGTAAACTGAGGAGTATTTATGGAGCAGTGAAGTAGAAAGCAGATTAACTAACAGACCAAATAACACACAGGTTAACAAGCAGAGCAAACTGGGGAACACAATGAGGAAAAACATTAAATAAAAAGTCCCAGAAACTAAAGCATAACAATATGACACATTAAGATGGAAAACCAAGGCATCAAAATTAAACTGTCACATGACCACAAGGAAAATTCTAACCATGAAAAATGACACATAGACAGGAGAACCAGAAAACTAAAAACACACAAGAAAACTATAAAAACCAAAAACCCCAAATCTTAACAGACTGCTAAAAAAATCTCAGATTTATTCATCTAATTGGCCACATGTTTTGTAGTTTGATTAAATGCAGATTTCTTTGAGAAACAACAAGTTTTAGTCGATTATTTTTATAGTTAGAAATAGTTTTATTGTTTAACTCTGTCAGTAATTCAGATAACTTCAGAGCCTTTCATTCCACTGCTGGCGGTCCTTCACACCAAACACATGAATGTTCTGATGTTCTCATGGTCATTAAGTTTACAGTCACACTGCTTTTTTTCTCTGATCCTCCAACAGGCTTCCAGATCACTTCAATTGAAGAACTGCACTTGACCTTCACCTTGAACACACACACACACACACACACACACACACACACACACACACACACACACACACACACACACACACACACACACACACACACACACACTGCATGGCAGCACTCTTTCATCCCACTTTCTCTTTCTTCCACAAGAAGGAATCCCTGACTCTCCTTCTTTGGTTCACTCTTGAGGAAGGAAACAGCAGCTGGTCTGGTTTCCTGGATGAGCATTATCTCCAGAGAAAGAGTAAGTGTGTGTGTGTGTGTGTGCGTGTATGCTTGGGGGCAGGGTGGTAAATCTTAAACCCGTCCACTGGATTATGTTTTGACAAAAGACTGGACCCCCTGCTGCTGTAAATTTCCCGCCAGTCCGTTTCCTGTTTCCTGGAATCTGGCAACGTTTCAAACACTAACACACATTTGGTCCCAGCTGCTCACCATGATGCAACAGCATACTGATCATCAAGCCTTCAGGCCATGTGCAAAATAAAGACTTCCTTTCTTCAAATCCATGGGAACATAATCCATACATTATTTTATCACACCATTTTGGAAATCGCCTTAAAAAACATGCACACAAACAATTAGTGGAATCCTGTTTGTGCTGAAACAATAATAAAAAGATTATTTCCACATTAAAGCTGACAGACAGAGGTTTCTGTTCTCACCTGCTTCACTGTATTTATTGACAGTTTAGAATAAAACCTCAGTAAAGCATATTATCTCTCACTAAACAACATTTTAAAAGCTTCAGAAGAGACTTTTCTTTAAAATAACACGTTTAAATTTTTTCAATTATGGATTGTTATATTTTAACTTATTTTGTCTTGAGAATGATTGTATCTGTATACTATTTGCCCAATAGCTAAATCTAGAAACTCATATAAACCCAGACGGCATCAAAATATGAAGAAACAATGGAAGCTCAAACGAAGGAGGACTCTCACTGAGAAATACACCACTACACATGCTACTGGGTCAAAAAAAAATACTGTGAAAAGTATTTCCTGTATGAGTTACAGTGTGGCATCAAGTATTTATGAAGAACATTTATCAGTGTTCAGTTGGTGAGACCAGGAACAGATTTGTGTCTGAGTTTATTTGGAGACTGGATTTTGAATGGGATCATTTGTGAATCTCACAAAACTGAATGAAACCACAATCTGAACTGATTAGGAGTTCAAGGGTTTTACACATTCCAGTTAATCGTGAAAGTGCCACAATGTTTGGAGAATTGTTACTGATTTTTTTTTTTTTTTTCAAAATTAAACTTCTCTTAATCTAATCTAAACTGATAAATCACCTTTATCATGAGGTCAGATGTCACAAAAACTACAACCAATCAATGCTGGGAGCTGACTTACATCTATATGTGATTGATCATCAATGCAAAATGCCACCACAATATTTTACATTACTTTTCAGCAGAGAGGAGGAAATGCAGATGTCTGTGTGATTTTTTTATTATTGCGTTGTTGTTGGTTTTTCCTGTTGATTGCAAAGATTTGTTTTCCTAAAAGTCAAACCCAGAAGTGAGTTTGCAACCAGCCTTTAGGGAAAGAGTTTATTTCACAACACATACATATCTGAATATGTGACATTGTTTTATGCATAAGATATTTAAAGGTGTATCAGATGATGAAAAACACACATAGTGCAGAACGTCCTGACGATGACGTGCAGACTCTCGATTGTTTTCACTATCAATGCCTGACACACATTCACACACTCACAAACGTGCAAAACAGTTGATTGCTACAACTGTTAGACGGTTGCTCAGATACGTGTGTGTGTTATAGAGAGAGAGAGAGAGACAGACCGGACCTTGTTCACCCCAGACAGCCTCGGTCCTCTGTTACAGTGTGAAGTAACAGACTGAAGGTGTAGTTTGGTGCTAAATGAGAGCAGTCTCCTCAGCAGCTGCTGCTGTTATTCTAACGGAGGCACTTGTGTGTGTGTGTGTGTGTGTGTGTGTGTAGGTGTGTGTCTGAACCTCTTTCCATAAGCTCTTTTGCATCATGAAACTCAGGAACACACAGAAGTGAAGCATGTGATGTTTTAAAGACCGTGCTAACAGAGACGGCAGCAGGATGTTTGCTGCACTGACAAGTCGCTAAAGAGAAAGTTTCTTTTATGAAAACAGAAAAACATTTCTTTGCCTTCAGCTTTAAGATCCTCAAAGCAACTCTCACATGTCAGCTGCGTAAATTCATCTAATCGCACACACACGAACAGTATTCAGAAACAGAATCAAGCTGTGTGTTTGTAACCATCAGCACAAAGTGCAAACACGTGCATCTTTGTTCACACTTGCAACATAGCTTGTTCTGGCACTCCTGGAAAATCCCCCGTGTTGGACTTTCCCTCTGGCAGAGAACATTTATTTAATTTAAAATTATGAAACAACATTTTGGTAAACAACATCAAATCCTTTTTATACATTTGTCTTTATTGTCTATTTCCTGCAGACAAAACACATTCCTAATGGCTGAAGCTTTACCCAGAAACATTGTTGTAATCAGGTTAAGATAAGGAACTTCACAATGTCCTTGAAACAAAATGTTTTTAGAAATAAAAACTACATTTTACATGTTTTTTTCCTAAAAGTTAACTTAATTTGCAGCCTCTGTTTTGAATGCAACAAAAACTTAAGCCCCCATGGAGTTGGTTACTAAAAATGTATTCAACACAAGAAAAATCAAGATTATCTTTGTAGTTTCACTGAACAACTTTATTTTAGGAAAGAGAGGAAACTGTCATCTGAAGATTTTATTCTCTGTGAACTGTTTTATTCCTGAAAATATTAAATATCTTGTTATTTCATTGTGTACAATTTGCTGTATTTCCTGTCTGTGTTTTTTTTCCAATGTGTCTATCCAAGCTGAGCTGTAAATTTTATTTTGCTTGCATAATATCAATAAACTTTTTAAATCTTTGACTCTTGAACTCACTGGATTATTGATGACTCATTAAAATCATGTCCTTGTTCATTGTGTTTTAATGGATGAAACATTTGATTTAATCAGAAAACCTTTAAATCCAAATGGAAGTGTTGCATGAATGAAAACTTCAGGGTTATAGAATAAATGTTTCCTTGCTGAAATTCAACTTGTTACATGTATTTTGGGATCTTTTGGGCGTTCTCTAGCTGAGTGTTACCCAGGACATGTGGTGGCATTGTAGGAATGTTGGCTATGAACCAGAATAATATGAGGTCAGGGGGTTAAAAGTTTTCTCTTTTATATTTTTAAACACAGCTTCATTGTCTGCACAGTCTTCTTTTCAGCTGCCATGATGCCATTCAGAGTCACTTCTCCCAAATTTAAATTGCTCCCAGCAATTTCACTCCCTCCATCACTGATGAATCAGGTTTGTATCTACTGTGTCTCAAACACAAAAAATAAGTGACAAATCCATTTTTAGTGAAACATTATGTGCTATGTAACATCTGCAATATTTCAGATGTTAACTTGCTTCAGAAAGAAAGAAAATAATGTCTGTGATCAAAAGATGAATATAACAATTGCTAAAATTAACTAAAGTTACTATAAACTTTCAAATAATGATTAACATTTTGTATATTTCTTGATGAATCACAGAACAACAAAATGAAAAACAAACAAGACATAAAGTCATTTTATCAAAAACAGAGAAAACAAAAAATAAGGCAGATTTTGGTTAGTTTATTTAAAAAATATATAAGATTGTGATGTTACACAGCACAGATTTCACCACATGTTGGACATTACTATCCAAAAACTTTGGACTGAAGCTGGTTTTTGTGTACTGATGCAGCCAAACAGAGAAATCGTATTTGTTCCCTCATAAGTGTGAAATATGTTATTTTGTCATAAGATATAATAAAACTATAAAAAGAAACTGAACTGTGATTCTCTTGTTTGTAAGATTTTAGCAGTCTTGTTGCCTGTGAAATGATTTTCTGTCGTATCTCTGTTGGTCCTGTGTTTTGGACCAGGAAGACAGCCGTCCTGCTTGAGTCCAGTTCTGATAAAGGTTTTAGTTTCTTCCATTCTAACATCATCCACTGGCCACACATCCTCAGGACTGGGGGCTGATGTAATCTGTTAATCTACTGGTTTCTTATAAAAAACACCTTCAGTACAAAATGACATTTCATAGTTAGTTATTCACTAAATTGGATTTTAGTGAACAGGATTTAGTTATAACTAGACTTTGTTGAAATTGATTGTACAGAATTTATTGTTTCTGTATAGCAGCTGTAGATTGTTTTTCTTGTGAACTGGTGCAATATGAATAAAATAAAATGAATTGGGATACACATTGGGAACAGCAAAACTTTGTTCTTTGACATGACAGGAACACTGAGTCCTACTTGTAAAATGTTTGAAACAATTTCTGCCTCTGAACCTCAGACCATGATGATGAGCAGCGAGCAGCCATCCAGCCATATCTAACAGTCATTACCATAACAAACATTCATTCAGTCTGGAATTCCTGCCCTCTTTTCATACAATACCATCTAAGAGACATGAGACAACAGTCCACTGAACTGTACCATTTACACTGCTATTGTTCCTGGTTTGTTTTTCCACATAAGGCCTCCGCCGACCTCATTAATCCTCTGTAACGCCAGTGAGTTACCATGTGTTGTTGTTCCTATCTGTGGAGAGCAAACAGAAGGTGGGTATTAATAAATATAGAATAACATTCACCAAATTTCTAGAATTTATAGCAGGAGGAGATTTAAAGTTTGTAAAAAATAAGGAGTAAATACAGGAAGTTCTCCAGTTGGTTTACCTGATGACGCAGATGCACTTCAACCTGAGGTGGTGAAGACTCTAAATACTAAAACATACATAATTAGATTTAATTCTATAAATGTTTTTATTCAAAGCTGCTTTAAAGTATTTTTTCTCTTCATTATATTACATAATATTTTCAAATAAATCTAATCAGTGGAAAGTTATGAAAGGCTGTTTCTTCTTCCCAAAAAGCCTCCAATAATTCAACATCCTCTCAGCTCATCATCTCAGTTCCTGGATCCAGATGTTGATCCAGCGTGCTCCCAAACTCAAAGTGATTGGTCCATATGTAACACTTCAAGTTATTTCTTCACAAACAAACAACAACTAACATTAACAAGTATTTTTCCTGAAGCTGAATGGTGCAGAACTCTGAACCAATAACACCCTGATTTTTCACTTTTTTTGCACATTTTTTGTAAAGTGCAAAGTCACACGTCCAAACATGAAACAACTCATCTTTTGTTTGTTAACTTTGGTTTAACCAAATAAATCTTTACCCATATGAATGTTGATATTCATGCATAATCTCTGATGACACATGTTTTATAATTTACTTACTTTTCATTCCAATGTTTTTAGCATGTAGATTAAAACATACAGAAATGGTAAATTAAATCAAACTTACTGTAATTTATGTCACCAAGAATCTCCTAAACCAGCTGATATTTCATCTATTTTAACACTTAGATGAGAAAGGTAAATAATAATAGAGACAAATATTTGAGATAAATGTTTTAAATGTTTTGATATTTACTCCGTTCCTTTAACCTTAACTTTTCGGAACTTTTTTTGTTTGTTAGTTTTTGTTGTGTTTAGTGTTGTTTGTTTATTTTTTCAGTATGGTGTGTGATGGTAATGAAAATCTGGGCACAACCACATCACTCTTCCTTCTTGCTTGAGCCCAAACACATAAACAGTGTGTCACATTAGACAACTCTGTACTCATGTGTGTGTGAACCTGTTCACAACTCTGTGTGTTTCCCATCAACAAGCCTGCAGACCAAACATACGCTGACATTGTTACTTCTGGAAGAGAAGCAGGGTTAACTGAGGTATGTGTGTGTTTTAGAGGTGATCTGGTACAAACCTTGAGGGCAGACATAAAAACAAACACAGTTACACACACAGAAACACAAGCCACCTTGTAAACTGTGTTCTGAGGCTCAGTGTGAACACGTCTGCCGCTGACATGAACCAGGGGAACTAGTAAGCATGTGCAGACCCAGTGTTGATAAGCAACTGAGCCGAGTTGACCTCACCCTTTGGCTCACATTGATAATCCAAGCAGTTAACGAGACACAATGGGTGTTACAAGGCTTACACTGTACATGTGTGTGTGTTTGTACAGTATGCGTGTGTGTGGTTTGCAGCGTGGTAATGTTGGAGCGAAGAGGGGGTAACGAACACAGCTGCCGTCAGTTGGAGTGTACAGCCGGAACTGTGGATGTGGTTTACAGTTGACTGTGTGTGTGTGAGTGTGTGTGTGCTTTCCTGTGTGTGAGCATGTGATAAAATGCAGCAATTAACTTTACACATTCTGGATGTGCCAATGCAGAAGCACTGAAGCCCCTAATTACCGTCACATATACAATTCTGTCAAAATTTCTGTCCTTTTGATAAAACTGTGTAATGTACACATCTAAATGTATGTTTGGTTTGAGGATGGTGGGATGTGACTGTCTGTAGTGCATCTCATGTAACAAACAAAAAACTGCTCAGAATGTTCAACTGATGACATCACACGCAAAAATAATTTCAAACCATTTGAATTCAAACTCTTCTTATTCTCTCAACGTCCCGGATCAAAATCTCAGGTTATCCAAAAAAAACAGAAACAAGATGAGTTTGGAAACGTAAAACATTAAACAAACTCGCAAACAATAGAAGACATACAGGGGTTTAAATAAGGAGACAGACAGGTGTGTGGAGTGAGAGTGAGCGGGGAGTGAGCAGGTGCAGAGAACAAGGTTTGATTACTGGACAAGGACAAATGGACAAATGTTCCAGTTCTTCAATATAATGGTATTTTCTCAGTGGTTATGTTTTTCTGTTTACACAATTACAAAGTACACAGTCAGAAATTATTGGTGATGATACCTAAAAACTTAAAGTCATGAGCATTAAGTTATAATAATTTAAAAATGTTTTTATTGCTATTAAATGCACTGTATTCCTCAGTGGTTCTGATCGTTTCTTCTCATGTGGGTCAGAACCAAAGAACAGGAATAGGTTTTTATCTGCAATGAGTACTGAGTTACTGGTCCAGATCCAACTCAGTCTCACCATCAAATATAACACTGACATTAAAAACACACTCCAGATCATTTATGGACATGCCATTAAAAAAATAAGAAATAGAAATGCGTAAAAACTCTGGGCTCTAAAACTCTAACTTTTAATCAACTCTTAATCGAGAAGGCAAAACATCTTCCCCAAAGTGACTGAAAACAAATCTAAAAAATAAAAGTCTGGAGACGAAGTAGTGAAATGCCCAGACTGAGTATAATGTGTCTGACTCAGCCAAAATACTCCAGCTGTTAGTTCTTCAGTTCTTATCCATCCATGTTAACACAAAGTTCACACGGTAAGATTTTGTAGCAGAGTCAAATTTCTGTGAAACTATCCTGCAGCTGTTGATTTCACTCATCAGTTTCCCAGAAAGACTTTAAGCTGTTAAATGGGTCAGTTAACCCATTCCCACACTCGTGTTATCCTGCTAATAAAACACAGAATCACTTTGTTATTTCAAATCTTTAAGTTTAAATAGTTTCTTCTGATTAAGACAGACTTTTATTGACAAGCACTCTTGAAAGAATTACAAGAAAGTCTGGCTGCTTGGAAGGAAAATGAGAAGAGGTTATGGTGGTTTATCATATATTCAGGTAGAGCTGTTTTAGCTGTTTTAAAGTTGTTCAGAGAAATTTGTGTCTCTCCAATGAAAACTTGACAAATACAGATTTTTTTATTTGCCCCATCTGCCATTGAAGCATGGAGAGAAAAGCAGCCGCTCACTGAGAAGTGTAGCATCCAGCTCAGAGCTGGTTGTGTTTGGTGTGCACTTGTATGCTTCCTTTGTGTATCTATTCTTTGTTGCAGTCGCTGAGGAGAGCGAGTGTGTCATGTTCCTTCCTGCCTGAGAAGTGAGTGTGTGAAAGGTGAACAGATCTGGACACTGACAGAAAAGGAACTGCCTCTTATGTAAAATGCACAAACACTTCTCAAATACCTCCGGCTGGTATATGGACAGCTGGTCTGGTGGCGGGAAAAAACTGAGGACCAGCTGTCACTGAGAAGAGTGATGAAAAGCAGGAGGGCGGGAAAATAAGGAACTCACATACAACGAGAGAAAGAAATGAAATATGTAAAGAAATACGTGGAGTAAGAGCAGGAAACAGAAAACAAAGAAGATGCTCGGCAGCTATCGGCCCCCTCTGTTACAATACACTTAATGTTTTTTAAAATGGAGCAACTTTCCATTGTTTAAAAAATATTTGCATTCAGCAAAAAACACTCATATAAACATGCTGAGATAACCGTGTTTAGCCAGTGCAGCACTGATGTCTCAAACACCTCTCTGACCTCTTCTTGTAACTTTGGAACAAACACATTTATTTTTTTGGCCTTACAGATTATTTCCTCTCAATTGTTTTGAAAACTTTTCAGCCTGTATATGAGCGATTGGGTCAACAGAAATGTGGTGGTCAGTACCTGCTTATTAAACTGTTGAGAATGCATCAGTAAAATCTATTTGTTTTTGCAAAGCTTCAGTGTTTCATGTAGATCTTCTCATCCACATGCAAATGGACATTTTGGATTTGAATGACATGCAGCTGCAGAACAAAATGCTCTTTTTGTAAATTATCTGAGTTGATGTGAATAAATATTAAATTCCAATATGACGTATTGTTTAAATCAAAGTGTCTCTCCAGCTGGATTTGATGGTATTTTAGAAACAACATATAATAATCACTGTCACTGTTTCTGTTCAGTTTGACGAGAGAAATATTAATTAATTATACCCTCAGTCATGACAGATTTTTATTTAATGCTAATTAGTTAGCTGCAAAAACCATGTTGGTCAGTGAAAAGCCAGTGGGTTTCTTTCAGAGTGGCAGGAGACAGTAAATCCCCTAATTTCATCCCTTCTCGTTGAAGCTTCAGATCACTTTACACAGCACAGACAAGGACTGCACTCATTTGAGCAACTGGACATTCCTGCCAGGGACTTTTCGTGCTGGGAAAGTCCTGCATCACAACTGAAAAGGATTTAAAAGAAACAAGGAAAATAAAATTACAATTTTGAATGCTGTTAGCAAAAGGAATATTGTTGTTTCAGAAAAGGAACCTGCTAACATGTCTCAAAATCTGACGTGGCCACACAAACCTCCAGAGGATTCCTGAGTCAATGTCCTGGCTGTTACTTGACCTCAGTTTGATGCAAGTATGTCTCCAGGGATCCAGAACAATAAATAAATAAATAAACAGCTTATTTCCAACTATTGAACACAGCTCAGTAAAATGAGGGATAAATGTTACAGGTTCTTCTGATGGGTAATCATTGTCTCAGGGCTCCTCTCTCTCCATTTGATCCAGCTGCTACCTCTAAATTCTTTCCATCCTGGACGTCGTCCTGCTACAATCACATCAACATGATACTGTTTAATAATCCAATCAGCTGTGGAACATGAAGCTGCTTGCAGATGGTCATGAAGATCTAAAATCTCCTCTGACAGCTCTGGTCTTTGCTTTTTCTGGTCCATGTTCAGTGTGGTGCTACAGTGATACAAAACTACCCAAAATTGAGCCAAATTAAAAGAATCCTTAGTTCGTTTCTGAAAATCTTTCATAAAAAACCATAAGTCTTAGCACATCTTGCTGAGTACCTTCACATCACAGAAAACTGTGTCCTTGTTGCAAGTTGATGCAAAGTGATTGATAAGAAGATGAATGGAGGAACATCAGAGTCTGTTTACTTCATAGTATTTGAATGTTTTACTAACAGCAACTGCTTCCATTAAGTTGTGGTAGTGATGGTAGTTTTACTTCAGTATGTATTGCTGAGGGACAGTTTTACATGAAGATATACACACTCGGAAAAAATGTTCCCGGGTTCCTCGTCTGTCCATCTTTTTCTATCTGTTACTGTCTTCTCACAAAGCAGCCTTCATTCAGCTTTCAATGAGGTTGATTATGTGCCTCCTAATTGGCCTCAGGGCTGTCACTGTACCAGCACACACACACACGTGCACGCATGCACGCACACACATGTGCATACATACACAAACACCCCCTGGGAAAAGAGCAGTGAGATTCCACGTAACAAGTAGCAACAGTGTGCATGTGCATGTGCACGCACACACACATTCACAGAAAGATCAAAAATAACACAGTTTTAACCTTTTAAGAAATGAAACTTTTGGGTCATGTTCTTGATTTTCTTAATAAATGAATGGTCTGATTACACTTTCAAATAAAAGACTTAGTTTAAAGATTTGAACCAAATACACCTCATCACACTGCATTGCATATCGGGCCAACAAGCCAACATCATGCAGGCAGCAGGGCTCTTGGAGAATAAGGGTGAATAGTGAAAAGCACCTATTTATCGCTGGTCCGTCAGGTCTCCTGGGACACTGATCAGAACAATAGCTGGTTTAACTCCATCCACTGACCTTCACACAAACACACTCCTCATTCTGTTTGAGACGAATGAGCTCACTAACAACACACAGACACTCAGGATTCACCTTTTTAAGCAACATCAGCAAACTTTTTCACTTACTTATAAAAACTGTACAGATTCATAGACTTTACTGAAGAAATGTAAATTATAAGCAAACCAGTAAACGAGAGCAGAGAGAGGGTGACGTGGAAATAAAAGAAAAGCAGTCTGGAAGTGGTCATAAACTTTTTCGACCTGTACAGTTTAGTCGTTATCTGTCTAATTTTGCTGCTGTTGTAACCAACCAACATGTTGTTCATCTTTCAGAGACATTGTGTTTAACACATGATGAAGAATAGGCCAACTAGTTTGTTTTGGTTTAATGTATAATAAAAGTAGTAGTAACAGGATATGTGAAATCATCCCAGTGATGCAACTTTGTCTAACAAGTTCTGTGTTGTTGCTATTTTTTTCTTATTTTCCACATTTTATCGATGAACATAAACTTTGAAATTGTCAACTCTTATAAGTCTTTGAGAAAATGATCTACTTTAATTTCCAGCATCGTGAAACTGAAACTATAATCAGTATGTTTTAATATGCTTTTGTTTCTCCTTGCTTTAGAACCACATTTACTTTAATTGTTATTCCTTTGTTTTTCTTGATGTTCCCACCACTCCCGTTTGCTTTCTAACCTTTTCTCCTTGTAGGTCTCTCTCTCTCTGCTCCATGTCTTTCTCTTGGTCCCTTCCCCCAGTTTTCCCACCTCTGGGCTGCATCAACAGCTCCAAAGACCCTGCTGCTGCCCTGGTAACCACTAAGGCGCTGCCTCTGCCCTGGCAACAGGCCTTCGTCAGGGCTGCTGACCTCTGACCCCATCACAGCTGCTTAGCCACCGCACGCCCCCTCAATCCTTTGCTGTCTGCTCGTTTCTATGACCAAATGGTCACACATGGGAGCCAGTGCTGAATTAAACTAAATCATTTTGTCAAGTTCTTAAAAAGGAGAGAAGAAACTAACAAGAGAAAAGAAAAATGAGGAGAGTGAAGAAAAACATGAGGGAAAAGAGGTTTGGAAAGAAGTAAAAACCATTTATAAATGTTATCTTTAAATATGCCCTCTCTATCTGCCTCTCTGCTACTTGCATTTAAGTCCTTCCTCTTACAACAAACATTCATATTTAAGAGGTTTAAACGTAAACAAAAGATGCAGGTTGTTATGTGTTGAACCTCCTAAAATTAACATGAGATTCAAATAAGCTGCTGAGGTCCATTTTTAAGAACTACTTCCTGTCTGTTTGACTGGGCAACTTGGTCAGGTGACAGATGACATGCAGTAGATGTGGTCAGGTGACATGAGAAGTGGAAACAAACTGTGGTGCTTGTCACATCAGCAACAGCAGCTCAAACCAAGACTGACATGGAAACCAGAGCAAGTTTCTCAAACGCTGGTTAGAAAATTAAAAAAAAGGAAAGAAATTGATGGCGCAGTGTGTGTGCGTGCTTGTGTGCGTGTGTGTGTCTGTGTGTGTTTTAGTTCCAGGTGCTGTCCTCAGTGTAACTTGAGCTGAACTTTATTAATAAATAATGTATGTGAACCAGTCAGCTCATACAGCAGACACCTACAGCTTATTCTGCTGTTTGTCATCCAAAGGACTCCGACTCACAGGAGAGTCATCAGATCAAAACAAAGTCGGAGATTACTGAACTTATTTTGTCTGTTCAGAATTCATTTTCTGTATTTTTTTCCTTTTTAATTGTACATCTTGTCTTGTGGAGCCACCTCACCAATCATGAATCCTGAATAGTAAGTATTCTCTCTGCATGTTGTGTTACAGGAAAACATGGAATTACTACACTAAAACCACCACGAGGGCAGTAACTGTTGAACTGAGGGGGAGAATTTAAGACTGTAACATTCTAGTCACCTGTTTTTCTTTGTCCAGCCATTTTTTACTTCACATTAGATCTGCAGATACAGTCATCTGTTAAATGAATGCTGCACATTGTATGACATCTTTGAATGTGTTAATGGAGTTTACATACATTAGTACAAATATTTTATTAGAATCTTTAAATGTTGCCAAATTCTTTGTGTTTCTATGACGATGGATCTGATACTTTCTGTTGGCTCAGAAACTGTTTTCAGTTGAACCACTAGATCCTGGTGGCTTATGGGTATTGTAGTCTTCAGATATTTTACACAAAGGGACAGTTGTTCTGCTTGAAAAATATTGTTGCGACACTATTTCAGCAAACTTTGAACAGTAAATTATGGCGAATTATTACAAATTTTCATTTTCCTGCACATCAGTATGTTTTCATCATGTTGCCTTGTTAACTGACTCAAAACTGAATCCAGAGGCAATAAAAAGAAAATAAGTTCAGTTTAAAAAGATACTGCACAGGTGATGGCTGCAGGAGCACATGGACAGGGAGCAGAGGTGAGGTGAGTTAGACTGTGTCTCAAAGCTACTGAACTGATCTTAACAACAGATATTAATTCAGTCATAGCTTTTGGTATTTTTTTGTTCTTTAGGTGAAGGTTTTGGGGCGAAAGGTGGGATTATGATGGACTGAGGAATGAAGAGGAGGAGTACAGGTGAGTCCAAAGAGGTGACTAGTAGTAATCTGTGGGGAGTAAGCAGGGTCAAACTTTGTTCCAGGTGAGTAACTGATTGACGGTTTTCCACAGAAGAAGCTTGAACTTCAAGCGAATCATTTCCACAGATGTAAGTAGACCTTTTTCACAGGTAAGTTTTTACTGCAGGAATGCAGGAGATGTTACACACAGGAGATCAAAAGTGACTGAATGGTTTAACACCCAGTACATATACCTGCAATAGCGATGCTTGCAGGTGTGAGTCAGCAGGCAGAATGCAGAGGACTCCACCAGCAGGCAGGTATCAAACAAAGAAAGCTAGCACTGGACTCACCTGTGTCAGAAACAAGAAGGAAAGAGAAAGAATGAAAGAGAAGGGGAAGAAGATGAAAGAAGAACATAAAAATACAGAGAGTTTCTCAGCTTAGAAATTAAATTAAATCAGTTCTATATAAAATAAATTAATTCTTTTCAAATAAAAGCCTTTTTAATGTATTTAACCAAAAATAACATGAATCAAATCAAATGACATGATGATGACAGTGTAAAACCGAGTCTGCAGGTTAAACATCTTCTGTTGGGTCTTTGTTTATTTTCTCATCAACTGAAAAGTCTTCTGACTGACAGGTTAACAGCAGACTTGGTATAATAATAATAATAATAAGCATCCTTTCAAGAAAACGCCTCTGTAATGAAAGTGGGATCAACAGAACCAGACTTTGTCATGATAAACTCACTCATTGATGACGTAACTGCAGTGAAGATGCAACAGCTGTTCTCCAGAAACTCCTCAGCCACATGTTTCTCTCTTCTGGCAGAACATTTTAATCTGTTTTTGAAGGTCGTTGGCTTTTACCCTTTTTTTTTCTTTTTACAAGTCACTAACTTCTATATCTCTTAAGTTATGTTGTGATGTAATTAGTGGGGAAAACTTTTTCTTTAGGTCAGAAAGAAGGTCCGGACACCCCAGATGTGGCTCATGTGTTTCAAGCATGTAATGTGATGACAAATTAAGTCTCTGTGTCTGCTGAATTGCAAAAAAACCTAAAGGTGCATATAGCCAGATAATTCTGGTAAGGACAAACACTTTTTTCCATGTCAATGAAGAAATCCATCGTTTGAATAAAATTTTGCACAGCTTCACATCATTCTTTTCTTTGTTTTTTTAAGTTGACATTTGATTTAATTTGTTGTCGTTTCAGTGACTACCTGTTCAAGCTTCTTCTCATTGGTGACTCTGGAGTTGGAAAGTCGTGTCTGCTGCTGCGCTTTGCGGTAAGGATGGCTCAAACATGGAAATTTACAAACAAACCCACTTTTATAAAGTCTAAGACTCTGCTTCTTGGAGCAGGATGACACCTACACTGAGAGTTACATCTCAACCATCGGAGTTGACTTCAAGATCAGGACCATTGACATGGATGGGAAGACTGTAAAGCTGCAGATTGTAAGTTTAAACAGCAGGTCAATGAAAAGAATTAGTGAGAAGAAAGTTCTTGTTATTGTTGTCTATTAAAACAATAAAGTAGCTGCAGACTGTTCAATGAGCTCTCTAAGGATTACAGGAAACCGCCATAACAAACAACATAAATGAAACAAATCTACAACAGAAACAAATAACCCCCTCTAGTGGCTGGTTCCTGACAACTGAAGGGGACATTGTCCTGCCTGGAAATAAAAATACAACTGCTTCAAATGGTGACTCTTGCTGATCCACTTGGCTCTTACCTTTCTGATGTATGTTCTAATAATAATTTCTCTGATACATTTAGTTCTGATTAGTTTTTTGTTTCATGCATAGTCTCTGATCATTAAAATACAACATGGCAGGGACTTTAAATGTGATGTCATGGTTTCACATTTCAAAAACAGAAGAAAGCAGCATCTCCTGGTTCATCTATCTACATCTGAGTCACGGTTCCTCCAGTGCTTGAAAAGTTTCTGTTGAAACTTGCTTTCGTTAATATTTTCTTGTTTTTTTTACATTCTCAGTGGGACACAGCAGGTCAAGAGCGGTTTCGAACCATCACTTCCAGCTACTACAGAGGAGCACACGGTATCATCATCGTGTTTGACGTCACGGAACAGGTCCGTGTGCATGAGTATCTTATTTTTTCTTAATAAAAGGAGGTTTATAGGTTAACTTCAGCGACGCCCGTGTTCTGTTTTTCCCCTCAGGAGTCCTTCAACAATGTGAAGCAGTGGCTGGATGAGATTGATCGTTACGCCTGTGAAAACATCTCCAGGCTGCTGGTTGGAAACAAGTCTGATCTCATCAGTAAGAAAGTGGTGGATGCTGCCACTGCTCAGGTAACATGAAACACACAGCAACTTCTCTGAAAACAGAACTGAAATGTTCGTTACACCACAACATTTTGTGATTTTTTTTTTGTCACATTATGAATTGTTCATAACCTCAGGCAGCTCTGCACTTCACTGGTTTCCAAACAAAGAAAAACAGAAATCAGCAAATCATATGCCCTTTTCAACAACTTTAGACTAGAAATTTCCATGTGCAGTAATATTCTTTCTATCTAAGGAAAAACACTCTCTGTTCTGTTTTAAGAATTCATTTATCTATAGATACTTTATTTAGTTTATTATGTTCTATTCTCCATCTTGTTGTCCCCATCTCTTAACTTCTCTTTCAACTTGACTCAGGGTGCTCTGCACCAGAATTCCAATGTGCATAGGACGACTGTTTTTATGTGCAAATGGCAAATAAAAATCTTGAATCTTGAAATTTCCTTTTACCTGGACCCTTAAGTCCCAGGTGCACATGTGATGTAAAATAACCAAGTAAATATGCAGTAAATTGTTTTACAAGTCAGCTCATTAATATTGAAACTAAGGTGTAAATGAATGTTGAACAGCAGTTTTACTCTTTCTCAGAGGTGTTGACGGTTTCTGTTGACATCTTTTAGATCAGTGACGAGGTGTTATACTTTACTACCCTCTTGGCTCTTTCCTCCACCTACAGGATCTTGCCTCGTCTCTGAAGATCCCCTTCCTGGAGACGAGCGCTAAGAGCTCTGATAATGTGGAGAAGGCTTTCCTCACGATGGCCTCTGAGATCCACAAGCGCCTTGCCAGTGAGGGAGGGGGTATGCAGGGTGAGTCAACACAATCCAGGGCCCAGACCACCAAAATCAACAGTGCTCCCCTGTGGCTCGGAGGGGAGAAACAAACAGCGGAGGCCAATAACTGCTGCTGAGATGAAGAACGTGTCATTTTGAACACGTCTACCAGACTTGAATAATTTGATGTAATAGAAGAACATGTTGTCATGTTTCTGGAGCTGAAGCCTTAAAACATGAATTTAACTTGATCACAAACTCTTTTTAAACACTACATTTATGAAAAACACACTATACTGCCAAAAGTATCAAGAAAACCCTTCACATCATTTGATTCAGGCATTTTAATCACTTCCACACCCACTTCTCCAAACATTTGTGAAAGAATATGTTGCTCCCATAAATTAAAGTGTCACCATGATAGGTTGCCATCTTTGAAATAAGTCAATCATCAAATTTCCTCACAACTAAATATTTCATAGTGGGATTGTAACAAAGTAAGAGCCGTTCGGAACAACAGCAGCTCAGCCATGAAGTTGTAGGTCCCACGCTGACGAGCACGGTGCACAGAACTCAGCAACTTTCTGCAGAGGCAACATTTACAGACCTCCAAACTTTATGTTGCTTTCAGATAAGCTGAAGAACAGCACAGAGAGTTCCATGAAATGGAGGATTAATCAGCTACACCCGAGCTTCACATCACCAAGTACAACGCAAAGATGCAGAAGCATAACGCACACTGCCACTGGACAGTAGAACCACGAAGACGCGTTCTTTGGAGGAATTAATCCATCAGATCCATCCAATCTGATGGATGAGGAAACTTGTCTGACTACCCTGTACCAAGTGTTAAATTTGGTAGAGAGGGCATTAGGGTGTGGGCTTGGTTTTTAAGTGTTGGGCTCAGCTCCAGTGAAAGGAACCCTTAATGTTTCAGTATATCAGGACATTCTGGACAATTTAATTCTCACAAATTTGTGGGAACAGTTTGGGGGATGGACCCTTACTGTCCCAACATGGCTGCACACCAGAACACACAGTCCTGAGTTCTGACCTCATCCCATAGAAGACCTTTGGGATGAATTAGAATGAAGACTGTGAGCCAGACCTTCTCATCCAACATCAGCGTCTGACCTCACCAGTCTGCTTCTAGAAGAATGGTCCAAAACCTTCTGGAGAGCCTCTCAGAAGAGCTGAAAATGTTGTAGCAGCAAAGGGTGGATCAACTCCATGTTTCACCCTGTAAGTTAGGAATAGGAGGTCATTAAAGTTCATGTGCGTATAAGCAGGCATCCCAATCCTTTTGGCCATATAGTGTATTTATCATAACATTTGGCTTTATTAAAAACAGAAGACAAAAAGCCAAATGACTAAAGAGAAAATTGTGTTTTTCATGGCAAACCTGTCAGGTCAAACAAAGTACTAACACTTTAGATTCACTAAATTCTCCAAAAGCCTTAAACAAATCTGAGTGGTTTTAGCTGCTGTTATTAAAATAATCATCATTTTGTTTTAAACTGTTATTTTTCATCATCTCCAGCAAAACTGATTGATTCTATTTAACATTCCAGACTTTGTTGTGTTTTGATTTTAATTTAGCTCTGTCAATAAAAATATATTTAGATCATCTGATTCAGAAAACGCAGTAAAATAAACAAATAAATCTTCTACTTTAAAAGAATAAGTTGTCAGACAACATTCTTTTTAGCTTCTAGATCTAAATGTTTGCTTCTAATGTTAGCTTCTAAAGATCTGTGAATGTTTGTAAAGATAAAATAATATTATGATCTTATATTATTTTCCTTACACCATCATTAATTAATTTATTATAACACAATGTCTGTAAATGAAAACAATCCCATCCAGAGATAATAAATAAAAGGAACTAATTGAGGAAAATGTGGAGGTACAGCGCTATCATCTGGTGGTTGGTTTTTAAATTACAACACCTTTTCTGCATGTGACTGTGTTCCATTCCTTTCTAAAATAAATTATGTATTTGCTACCAAACATGTACACATGGAGCTAGTAAACTGGTAAACACTTTCTAAAAGTCTTTGCTGGTTACAGTTTGTTGTGTTATTAAACTTAATGGCAAACAACTTAAAATAATTCTAAATGAGGTTAAACATTTCTTTAGACAGAGTATAATTTGTTTTATAGTTTAGCTGCTGTGAAAATATTTGTCTTTGTCAAAACACGGTGGTCTGCAGTTGGAAAATTGACAATGCATACTGTGCACTTTGCTCATTGAGAGAAGTCTGCATGTGAGTAGATTCTCTGGATCCTCCCTCAGTAAAGAAGAAAATGCACCTTTTATCTGTGGACTGTTAGAATAAACTTAAACCCCCTTAACACAACAATAAAATCACAAAAGGTTTAATTAAGGGTGGATCGCACAGACGTAAACAAGAGATGGATGGATGGATGGATGGATGGATGGATGGATGGATGGATGGATGGATGGATGGATGGATGGATGGATGGATGGATGGATGGATGGATGGATGGATGGATGGATGGATGGATGGATGGACGGACGGATGAATTAATATGATGGCATACAGAATCACTGCATGACTTGGTAGCAAAGATGGCTAATGTTCAATGTGTGCATTCACAAAATGCAGGGTCCATTATTCAGGGTCCGCAGCATCGTGTCCAGCAACCATTGTCCCCCTATGATTTGGCATCAAATAAGGGCCACAAACTGTGATGGACTGGCGACTTGTCCAGGTGTAACCCTGATTCTTGCCCAATGACTGCTGGAGATGAAGAAAATGATTGACTGACTGTCAAGGCCCATGAGTAATTTTTTTTTCACTGTTTCTTGAAAATTAGGCAAAATAGACACAACAAAGAAACAGCAAAACAGTGTTATTAGTTATCACAAATGGAAAATCGCAAAAATCATGAAACTACTGAATCCATGAAAATAGGCTATCAGTTTGGTTTTGATGTTTTTGAATTTTATTTAACAAACTATAAAACTGAGAACATTTTTGCAGATTACAATACATTAGAAGGCTACATAAATCCACCTAAAATCGTACATTTCTAAAAAAAAAATACATAAAAAATCAAGCGTTGCCTGAAACAATAACAAAACTACATTTCCCTGTGTGAAATTGGAGCGTGCGTCACCGGAAGTGTGTCGAGTTAGTATAAAACCATTTCCGCCTCATTTTCTGGTCCTTTCCTGTCTACGGCCTTACGGAAGATGGCGGTGCAAATCTCCAAGAAGAGGAAGGTTAGCCGTGTTTTTACTCACTTTCACGCGAACGGACAGCAGGTTCTTGTACAAATGAGTTCGTACTAGTTGTGATAAAAGCGTTCGGTGGTTGTCCCAGTGCAGATTGAATCCGTCCTGCTCCGGTTCGGAGAGGATTGATCCGGATTCTGGCGGCGCTGCGTTCTCCTCATTTAGAGGGCTAACATGGCTCTCTGCACCGGGCCGCAGGAAGAGCCGTAAAACCGGCATGTTCTCTGTTTTTACGTTAAAGTGTCAAATGAAACAAGTTGGAATGAAGAACGTTTAGACTGTCCTGAAACGTGTCGTGTTCTCTACGTTCTCAGCCAAGTATAAAATACAGAACTTGGGGTTTCAAGTCCAGTGTTTTATTTGTCTCAGGAAATTACTGCTGTCCTAAATGAGAGATGTTGGACACAGACTGGTATATTGTTATTAGTTATTTATATCAGAAAATCATCAAGTTTGATAAAGATGGAGGAACATGTTGGTGGAAGCTGTGATCCATCAAAATCCGTTTATTCTACCGATGGATCGTGACAGATATGGATCTAATTCTGTTTTTTCTGTGCAGTTTGTCGCAGACGGTATCTTCAAGGCCGAGCTGAACGAGTTCCTGACCCGGGAGCTTGCTGAGGATGGCTACTCAGGTGTGGAGGTGCGCGTGACCCCAACCAGGACAGAGATCATCATCCTGGCCACAAGGTGAGCAGAGTGGAAACACCTGATCAGCCTTTAGACCGCTGCTACTTCTTTCTTATTGTAGAGCATCCTTTTAAACACGTGCATGGGTTTTCTGGTTGTTTTAGACAGCTGTGGGTTTGTAGTGTTTATATGTAATGTTTTTCTCTTCCTGCAGGACCCAGAATGTTCTGGGAGAAAAGGGCCGTCGAATCCGAGAGCTGACCGCTGTGGTCCAGAAGAGGTTTGGCTTCCCTGAAGGCAGTGTTGAGGTAAGGAGACAGAAAGGGCACCGTCAGATCATCTGGTGCAGGAGGACACTTAACCTGAGCCTTGCAGAAATCCTCCTTGTTTCAGTCAATTCTCCTTCAGACTTTTAACAAAAACAAGATGGTTTTAATATAGTCAGATAATCATTGACACCTGATTCCTCATTTGCCGCCCTCTAACGATCAGATGGGTGTTTTCTGAATGTCTGAGCTCAGATTTCCCTTCAGTGATGATTCGATGACGAGACGGAGCTGGACTCAACCTGGTTCTGAAGGTTACTGCTTCACAGCCACGTTCTGTGGTTCTGATTTGGTTTCTCAGATCAGGAAGTCCTTTTAACATGAAGACACAGAGGCATTTGTCTGAGAAGGGTGGAGACAGTGTTTTTGTTCTCCAGGAAACTTACAGCTCTGCTTTTACATACTTGTATTCCAAGTTACACACAGATCTATTGACTGAAACATTGTGTGTTTGTTTGGTGAATTTTGTTTAATGCATTAAATATTTTTTGCCCCTTCAGTTGTACGCTGAGAAAGTTGCCACTCGTGGTCTGTGTGCCATCGCTCAGGCTGAGTCTCTGCGCTACAAGCTGCTGGGAGGTCTGGCTGTGCGAAGGTGAGCAGACGTGTGGATCTTTATAACGAATAAGTCACAGACATTTCTGTTACTCTGTTTTATTGTTACTGATCTCCAGATGAAAAACAAGAACTTTAGATTTCAACTTGGGAGTTTTTTAAAACAGTTGTTGGTCTTTATTTTGTAGAAACTGATGCAGTTGCAGTTTAATCAGACTAATAAAACGTTGTTAAATGCAGCTTCACGTGTTGGTTTGAACATGGAGGAAGGGTACAGCCACAACCTATTTCTGTCCTGAGACGGTTGCTGTAGCACTGGAAGTTTTAATGGACAGTGATCCCTCCTCTGTCCGGGGGTTGCCCTTGGAAACAATTGATTCTGCAACCACAGGTTTTAGGTTACTTTGCGGGCATCTACTGGTTTTCAGTATTTTAAATGTTCAGTCATTTTAATTTTTATACTTAAAAATTATTAAAATGACAGATAAATTAATTAGAAACAATTTAAAACCCATAAAATAACATATTGTATATAAATCAGAGATGGTGTTTGAGATGCTTTGCTCTATTGGCTTACAATCCATTTGCATCGTTTTCTATCACAGCCTCCTGCATTGTGGGTCTGTCGCTCTGCCTCAGCTTGTTTCTGTGTCTTATGCAGTTTTTTCAGGGTTTATGAAGGTTTAAAATACATGTATCTATACATGCACATACATTTATATGCACCATATTGACCCTACTTTGTGGATTTTTGGCAATCCTGATGCGTCTTGGAACATAGCTACCATGATTGAAGAGGGTTCACTGTAAACAGTGTTGGTTTTTTGAGTCGTTTAAATGTTTTGTGGCCCAGATGAGTCGGAACCTGAGTTTTCAACAGAACTTCAGGTGTCAGGTTTCTGTTAAGTTTGCAAGTGACGTGTCCCTTCAGTGATGAGACGATGACGAGTCGGAACAGGTCTCAGTCTGATTCTGATGCCCACTGCTTCAGATTCACGTTCTGTGGTTCTGTTGTAGTTCTTCGGAAACAGCGAGACTTTTTCAGTTGAAGACATCGAGGCATTTGTCTGAGAAGGGCTAAATCAGTTCAGTTACCTGTTGAATGAAAACTCTTGGGGTTGGTTTTGTTCTATTTCTAACAAGCTCTGATTCTAATGTCCAGGTGCTGATGTTTACATACCTGTAAATATCTGAATAACAAGCGTGGAGTTTCTATTTCAAACGTGTAAACGCTGCTCGCTGCAGTTGGCTTGTTGTTGCTTCTGAGCTGATGTAGCCACTCCCATTTTTCAGGGCCTGTTATGGTGTTCTGAGGTTCATCATGGAGAGTGGCGCTAAGGGCTGTGAAGTTGTGGTTTCTGGCAAGCTGAGGGGTCAGAGGGCCAAGTCCATGAAGTTTGTGGATGGCCTGATGATCCACAGCGGAGACCCCGTCAACTACTATGTCGACACAGCTGTCCGTCACGTCCTGCTGAGGCAGGGTGAGTACTGCTCGCCATGACATCACTTGTTTGCACCAAATGCGGCACTCCAGCGATACAAAAACTGATGCATCCGTATGTCATTCTCAGGTGTGCTGGGCATCAAGGTGAAGATCATGCTGCCCTGGGACCCCAGCGGTAAGATTGGCCCCAAGAAGCCCCTGCCTGACCATGTCAGCATCGTGGAGCCAAAGGAGGAGAACCTGCCCACCACACCCATTTCTGAGCAGAAGGGGGCCAAGGCTGAGGTGCCTGTCATGCCCCAGGGCGCACCTGTACCCACCGCCTGAAAGGGTAAGAAGCCGTGGACTTGCTCTTCACCTGGTCTTCAACCTGCTCAGGTGTTAGAATCTGGTTTATTATTGTTATGTCATATGTATCCAGAACACAATGCAAACCAAACCAGGTGTGTCTGAGCTGAGGTGCAGGTTTTATTTAAAACTGGATCCAGTTGTGTCCCTTCAGTGATGAGACGATGACGAGTCGGAACAGGTCTCAGTCTGGCTCTGATGCCCACTGCTTCAGATTCACGTTCTGTGGTTCTGTTGTAGTTCTTCAGAACAGGGAGGCCTTTTCGGTTGAAGACATCGAGGCATTTGTCTGAGAAGGGCTGAATGTTTTAAATCAGGAACAAGGAATAAAACTGTAACAGACGCTTGATGTTAATCTGGATTATTTTGTTTTTCAGGTTTTTGACCGTTCTTCTGGATGGATTGAAGACTCTGTGATTTTGTGTACAAAAACAATAAAATCTGGAAAATACACAGAATGTGTTGTTGTGTGTGAAACAGACTCGAAGCGTTTCAGCTTGAAAACACAGTGTTCAGCATTTAAAGGCAGAAACTGTGACTGAATCAACTCGTATCTGCAACATCAGTCTGTAGATGGAGGATACAGGTGCAGCTCAGATGTGGTTGGATCTCTGACAGGAATGTTTCAGGTTGTGGATTCACCTTGTAGGTGCACAGGTGTGTGAATGGGGTTTACCTCATATGAATCCTTGTCCACAGTTGAAGTTAAACTTTTTTTACAATTTGCATCAAACTGAAGATAAGGAAGTCACATAATTTCTACCTGAGAGGAGTGCAGATGTTTCACTCTGTTTTGTTTGTGTGGTACCACTAAATACTAACATGCTGTAGAACCAGAGGATCTTCACGTTTCGTTCCTGCTGCAGCACCTGACTGAGGAAGTCGTGTGATTTCATGTGTTGTACCTAAAAAAAATGTGGTTGGACAAAGACTGGATTTCTACAATTTGGCCTTTCACAATAAAACACCTAGAACATGTCATTACTTCCTGAACTTGATCGTTTGTTTTTAGGTTGTAAACTGAAGTTAAATAGTTTTTTCTTAGTCTGTCATCTGTTTGAAAGTATTTCCTCAGATTATTTTAATATTTTATATTCATTAATGTATTAAAATTACATAATTTATATTTATGCATAAATTATTAATCAGTTCAGTGCAATTGAGTTTAAAAATATTTGCTTTTTAAGTGAGTCACTCTTCCGCGTCAGGTCCGGGTTAGGCCACGCCCCTTGTCTCTTACCTGTTCAGCTCTTCTTTCCCACTTGGACGCTCGAGGAACACAAGATGAGTTTACCAGACTACAAATCCTCCGACAAACAGGCTTCTGTCGCAGTTTCAGTAAGAACACAGACTTTTATCACAATGATTTCGGGGTTTTTCTCCTGTTGATCGGCTGAACAGGTGAACGCAGGTGCAGGTTAGGCTTGGGTTTACCTGAAGAGTCGCTTTAGCAGTGACATCTTGCCGTGCTGGTTTGAATTGATTTTCTGTTATTTTTAAAGAGTTTGAGAGTTTTTGACCATTTTACAGTAAAATAAATTAAATGCGCAGGTTTAATCTCACCAGATTAGACAGACCGCCCCTCCAAGCCGCTGAAAGCTGAACCTTTCCTACATTCCAGCAAAGCTGGACAGCTGATTTATATGTAATCAATTCGTTTTAACTCCACTGAACATTTTTACAGTAATTTCAAGACGCCAGAGTAACTAAACACAAAAATCAACCAAAGTCAAAAATTAAGAGTTTTCATCATATATTATAGGAGGTCTTCAATTTTATAAACTGCTTCCAATAAACAAAGTGGCATCAGTTGTTGTGACAATATTCATAGTGTTTTCTTACAGAAATATAATGTTTAATAGTTTCTTCAGAACAAATGAAACTGGTTAATCCCTGGAGTCTTGGAGGCTTTTATTCGTGAACTGTTATGAGTTTATTGGTTTAATAAACATTTCAGCTAAAGTCCAAAGAAAACCTCTGAAAGTCTGGAGAATATTTTATAAAGCATAAAAAGTGATGCCAAGTTATTTTACATTAATATTTTTTTCGGTTTCTCCAACAATCCAAATTATCTGAGTGTCATTAAATTTCGGTGAGTGACCCAGATGTTCCAGCTGTCTGGAATAATCAACTCTTTTACACAACATTAAAACATTTCCAACCTCAGAGATTCATAATACACTTACACTTACACCAAGACTCAGACAGAACTTTTTATTGTTTTATCTGTGGACAGTTTGAAGATGTTATTCATCAGTTTATACTGATGATGTAATTACCTTTTTACATATATATTCACTTGAAACATGTCTGTCTTGCATGACCTTGTGTTTCGGTGAAATTACTTGTAAAAATAAGGTAAAATTAAAAAATAAAAATGTAAATAGCTAATTGTAGAATTATGGTTGTTAAACTATCTCTGAGTTCTACATGTGTTTGCACCTGGTGCATCTCCTAAATAAAACTCATGGATATATTTTAACAGATGATTTGGTTCTGAGTGATTTTGCGATCTCCTCCTCAGCACTCTCCTGTTGTTCAGTTAAATGTCGGGGGTCACCTGTTCAGCACCACGCTGAGCACGCTCAGGAAACACCCAGAATCCAAGCTGGCAGAGCTGTTCGGCGGACAGCCCAGACCCCGCACCGATGCACAGGGACGCTTCTTCATCGACCGCAACGGCTCACACTTTGGAGCGGTTCTGGAGTTCCTGAGGTCAGAGAAGCTTCCCACAGAGAACATCCAGGAGGTCCGAGTCCAGAGCCTGAACACTCTCAGAGAGACATGTGGATGTGCTGAAGGGGGTTTAATCCCAGTTTAACTGTGTGATTCTGCAGGTTTACAAGGAGGCAGTTCACTACAACATCAAAGCTCTGATCAAACTGTTGGAGGAGACGCCTCAGCTGTTTGGGGAGCTGGTGGGAAGGCAGCAGTTCCTCTCCAGAGTCCCACACTACAAAGAAAACATCGAGGTGAGCTGCACTCTGTTATGGAGATCTGTAACCCTCATGAGCAGGAAGGACTACAGATTATTCATTTACATGTCAGTCTCAGATCTGCACCCAGACTTAAACTTTTCCAGTTTTTTTTGGAAGGCTTGATATTGCATGAAAATAATTTCTATTCCATCCACACATCTTCTTATCCAACATCAGGCTGCAGGAGCAACAGGTCCTGGAGAGAAACCCAGACCTCCCTCAGCCCAGCAACACTGTTCAATCAGATACAGATACGTTCATTAACAACTCCAGATGTGTCAGTGTCATTCTTTCAAACTTACTGTCGTCTATTTGGTCATTTGACTTAATTTATGGATGTTTTGTTATGAAAATGTTACATTATGGCATGATAAATATCAACAGAAGCCCCTTCTCAGGTCCCGTGTCAAGACTTTGATAATGTCGGCACATGATATGATTAACCAAACATGAAGTAAAGGGTGTGTGGAAGACAAACCCAGCAGCTGTTATGTTCCATGAAAAACATAATGAATGACAGAAAAGTCCTGAATTCTTTCTTGCATCTCAGGTTCTGATCCGAATCGCCATAGCTGAGGCTGTTGCCGCTCGCCACTCCACCATCCTGATCTGCGTGCTGCGAACAGAGGAGGAGCTGGGTCTCTATGACAACGCCATAAATAGTTTAGATGCTCATAAGGAGTCGGTGGTGACGTTTGGACCATGGAAAGCTGCACCTTCAGTCAAAGATCTGCTGGACTGTGTGAAGATGGACATCGAGAGCCGGGGCTACAGGGTAAACATAGAGCCTCACGTCGCCGAGAGGAGCTTCCTGTCCCGAAGCTATGACTTCTTCTACAAACTCACCTTTACCTGGTGGTGACGAGCACACTGTTTGTTCAGAACAAACTGTAAAAAACTATCAGGAGGCATTTTCATAAATAAACTGCTTGATTTTGAATATTCGCCTGTAAAACATCTTTAAAACTTTAAATGTTCTGTGGTTAAAAACTTTGATGCTGCACATTATGTTTCTGTGTAATCTAAAGAGTTTTAGCTAAACTTTTATTTTCATATCAAACTTAAATAAAGTCGGTAGTAAGTTTTTGATGGTAGTGAACTCTGATGGTTTTTATATTTGCATTTTTTGTGACATCTACAGTCATTCTGTGTGAAGGTGTCACTGTTAGTTCTTCTGATGTCACACAAGTGTTTTGAGTAGTTTCTAAACTTTGAATCATTTCACAGCTTTCAGGGGGATTTTTAGACATCGCAGACTGTACTGCGTCACAATCACAACATTGGACAATCCAAGACACCCTTAAAAGAGACACAAATGTCTAAAGGTGTCAAAGCTGAACAAGCATCCGGACAGAAGCAGAGTATCTGCCCGGAGTTGACCACAAAGAAGGGTAGAGCACTTTACAGCCATCTAACCACATCCTGTTAGATCTGAAAGCAAACCAGCGTGGTTTTACAGAGAAGGACTGCAGATCACAGAAATCTACTCATGTCCATCAAACACATCAGCATTTGTTTGTGCTTCAGTAAGACAGCATGCCTCATAGCTGCTCTACATGTCTGTGCGCGAAGATTCAAAAGGTACAAAGTTTTAAGTAACAGTTTGGTTTTTTGGACGAGGCTTACGTGGTATACATGTGATCAGTCAGTATCTTACCTGCAGTCAGAGGGATCTCAGTTTGGAGACTCTAGAAGTTCTAATAAAGCAGTCAAGCTCACAGCTAATCGGAGCAGGATACATTTATACATGTTGCAGCTGGGTTATGAAAACTGTTTTGCTTTAAATACTCTCTTTAAAAATGTAATTTCTGCAATAAGGGAATAAGTTAAAAGTTGAGTTAGGTGTGTATAAAGAGTGTATTTCCTGTAAACTCTTCCTCTGCAGCCGTTCCTGCACTTGCATTAATTTCTGTGAGAAGAAAAGAAGTTGAAACCCTGAAGATTTTCAGTGTTGAGATGGGACACAATGAAAGAACGAGCAGAACCAAAGTCGACTGGATGTGTTGTAATTTTTTATTATTTCAGCTGAGTTGTCAAATAAAAAAGGTCACTGTTTTGCTTTCTGTCAAAATTTTCAGGTCAAATCAAATATTTCCCCCCCAGTGTGAACATCCAACATACAGTGTTTTCACCACAATGTGTCATGATTATATTTCCTCTAACAACATGAACAGAAAAAAAAAACAGCGCGAGAAAAGTTGCTTACGATTGCTTTTCACACCTCGGACAGAAAGTGACGCTTGAATGTGACAGTGATGAAAACATCACAGGGAAGTTTGTGTTTTTCTTCTAATAAGTGACATTTCTTTGAACACTGTTGAAACGATTTATAAGCAGCAGAAATCAGGGACTGAGATGAAAAATGTCTTTTCAGTTATTGAGTTGAATTAAATCAAGATACAATGAAAATATGCATGCAATATTGTGTGTTAAATTGTGAAGTTTTTCAAAATAACAGATTTTCTTAATTTTTACAGTGAAAAAAAATGCTTCACAAAATTATTTTTGTTAGAATTATCACAAATCCCAAAACATCTGAGGATCAAGAGGAGACATTTCACATAAAATACTAAAAAACACATATCAGAAAACTCCAATCAGACAATGTCTAATTAAATGAATGTTTTTTTTTCATGTGTAAGAAAAGTTACGTGTATTTGGGACAAATAAGATGCAAGCAAAGACCTATAAACAACGTAGAATTCAAAAACAGAAACCAATAAAAACACGGTCCGATTTAATTAGCTCCTCGTTACAGCATGGAACCAAACTGTAACCTCCGAGGAGTGTGCAAGACTAAATAAGAGAAAAAAGTGTGTTAAAGCATTAAAAAGAGATTTTAAAATGAGGTCTTTAATGAAATTAGACAATAAAACCAGCAGAGGTTTGAATGTCACTACAGGATTCAAACTTCTGCCCAAATTAAACCTTCAACAGAAAAATAAATCTGTGTTAAATACTGACAGGAAATCCTGTCTGAAAATAACTTGAGCAGTTGAACGTGTTAACAAGTTTACAGATTCAGAATCTTTTAAATAAAGTTTAATCTGATTTTGGGGTCTTTGTGTGGTTGAAAGCTCCTGACCAGGAGTCAGTGGATCAGAAGGGATTTTTCACACAGCGTGTCAGTGAATGTGTTTCTGTTGCCGTCATCCTTAATGTGTGAATCAATAACCGCTTTGGAGCAGGAAACTGTGTCGCCCTGTTGAAGGTGAGTTCTTCACCGTCAGGCTGATGTTAACGTTCTGTTCTGTTCACAGTCACACAGGAAATGAAGGCAGCTTTCTGTAGAGCACAGCTGCAGTGAAGCTGGGTGGTAAACGGAGCTGTCAGAGGTGAAATCACAAACATGATGAGCATCAAAGATCTGATCCAAGTCCTGCTGCTCTGCAGTCTGATCCTAACAGGTACAGTTCCTTTTCCTTCTCTTAACTGACTCAGTTTTGACATCTGGGTGTCTGTGTCAGCCTCATTTAGAGGTTTCACTGAGACGTTTTCTACAGTTGGTAAATGTGGCACAATGTGTGACCACGAGACACAAATCACAGACATGGAGGCAGAGGAATTAAAATGTGAATTAATTTAACGATAAACCTTCAGCCAGGAGAAAATGAAACTCAAGGTGAAGATCCAGAAGAAAATAATGAATCAACTCAAGCTAATTTTATCTATATAGCACATTTAAAATAACCTCAGTTGACCAACGTGCTTAAAAGATGTTAAAAAAAAAGTTTAGAGCAATAAAATAAAACTGAATAAGAGCACATGTAACTGACGATCTAACAATTATACTGTAAAACAGAATATTATTTAAATGTGGATGATAACTGGATGAAGAGGTGTGAAGAACAAACGACCACAGAACAAACTATAAACAAAATACTAACAGAAAAAGACATTCCAAACCCTGAACTCATGGAATCCAGCAAAAAACAAAAATAACCGAAAAACAAACACAACTAAAAAAGTGTAAAAGGATCCAGAGGTGAGAAAAAACAAGTAACAAAAAAACCCACATGAGTGATGAACTTCTTACAGCAAAATGTGTATTTTTAAGCTGGAAGCTGAATTACTCAGGTACTAATGTAATTTTGAAAGTATTATGTCAGTAATTTGTTTTTGTTGTTGATTTTTTTCTTGAAAAACTTGCAAATTTGTGTCAAAGAGCATCAAATAATTTGCTCTGTCTATCCAAACTACTATTTTAAATACGAATCCAGAAAACAAGAACATTTCTTCTGTCTGTATTTCGACCTTACAGCGATGTTAATTAGACTAAAATAGTTTCTAGTCAAACATGTTACTTTCCTGATATGAAACATTCTGCTGTCTAACTTTTTAAACTTGTTTTGTTAATAAGTTAAACCTCTAAACAGAAAACTGGCGCTTTTATTTTCTTACTTCAGACCGTGCAACACGCCAATTAACATGACTGACCTCATGCTATTCTATTCTATTCTATTCTATTCTATTGAAACCTCATACACGGTGTGCTGGTGCATCTGTTGTTACTTCACAGGTGACACTCTTCACTTCAAGTCTTTTACAGATTCAGGTGATTTTTAAAGACTTTTTTTAAAACAATCTGCAGGTGTCACTTTAATCCAAACCTTTCTCTTTTCAGGTGTGAGAGCTGAGAAAGATTCAGTGTTTTCTTACGGCAGACTCGGAGGTGAAACTCTCCTGCCCTGCACCAAGCTGGTCTCCCCCAGCTGCTCCTCCATCACCTGGACCTTCTTTAAAGGGGGTCTAGTGCGATACACCGAGGAGGTTAGCAACGGGCGAGTGAATGCAAACTCAGACAAATCCAGCCGCATGAGCATCACATCAAACTGCTCCCTCGTCCTCCGTGGCCTGATAGTGGAGGACGCAGGCTCGTACGTCTGTCTGGAGAACCAGCAGGTGGTGAGTGACGTCTACCTGTCCCTCCTCAGCATCCAGTCACCCTCCTCCATCACTGAGCTCCAGCCAGGAGGAAACCTCATCCTGAGCTGCATCCTCTTCACTTACTATGATGCAGGAAGTTGCAAGTCGTACTCCAGCGTGTTCAGGCTGCAATGGCTGGACAAGGACGGGATGCAGCTGCCAAACAACAGCAGGTTCTCTATTTGTTTATGATAAAAAAATACAAGGAAAAACATGTATACGTACAGACATAAAATAAATTATTCAATTTAAGGAATTTAAATATTTAGACCTATACAAGTAACAGAAAACATGAAGAGGACATTAATTATTGCAATTGCTGCAGTGTTCATGTTATTTGACCTATGATTTCATAAAGCAACATTTTTGAAAACAAAAGACAAAAATATGCTTACAAATTTCAGAAAACACAACTTAATTTCACTTAGACACACATGAAATTAGAGCTGAGAGGAAGCAGAACTCAGCACTTTATCTGTCCTAGTTCTGCACTGACCCAACACTATGATATTTAGGACAAGAACATAAACCTATTTGGTTTGGATATTTCAACATCTTTTACTCGTGCACGTAGCTTTGTAGATGCATGTGGTCTCATTTTTGTTAACATTCAAAATGACTGAAAAACACTTATAAATAAATACAAATTTTTCACTAAATTACCTGCAGAGGGAGTTTCACTGACGACTTCTCCTCCTTCATGCAGGTACAGTCTGACTGAAAACTCTCGCTGCAAAGTCACACTGGTCACAAAGCTGCAGACGAAGGACAACAACAGGAGGTGGAGGTGTCAGGTGAACACCACGGAGAACAGCAAGACATTGTTTTTGGACTTTAGATCCTCCTTTTTGTTTCATAAGACCGTCTCAGACCAGACGATGGAGACTTCACTCCCTTCGGAGTGTCCTGTGGAGCTTCCCATCAGCCGCATCTTGTTGTGTGTGGCTCTGCCGCTCATGGTCTGCATTGTGGGATTCTTTACATGGAGATCAGACCGTAAGCAGGCCAAGATGTCAGCAGCTGTCATCGAGCTGAAGGACGTCTGCTGACTGTGGGTCACTGAAACACATTCCTCAGACTTTTAATTCTTTTCAGAACCCACATCCTCCAAGATCTCAGACAGTGTGCACATCATACAGATATTTCACACTAGAGATGTGATTTAGACCTTCGATCTCAGACTGTAAAGATAATTCCAAGCTTGGAGAATGTGTCATAGACTGTATGTTCCAAGGAACATATAATTTATATGTTCCACATAAAGTATGTTCCAAATTTAAAACACCTTTGGGTGCCTGACAAAAAGTAAGTATACAAATAAACCACTGGTTGCAAATTGGAGAAAACGTTCACTTGTGACAATTATCTGATAACAGACCAGTTTAAACTAATTAAATTATTTTAAACTGAGAAGTTTTTGTTTTAAATGTTTAGTTTGTTGAAATGACAAACATTTTGAGCAGGAAGAAAACAACATTGAATACGACCAATTCTCATTTTTACATATGTTTAATTAATAATGTTACAAAATTTTGGTTTGTGTTCATTTGTGAGGAAATTTCTTTCCCCCATTTTCTGTTTCATGATGAATAAAAAATAAACTATTTCCAAATAAAGATTGTAGTGGCTGCTGTTCAAAAATCTGCACAAAAATATGAACATCTACCATGTAAGTGGAGCTTAGTTTATTTGACTTAATAACTTGAGAACATAAATAAATAAATAAATAAATAAATAAATAAATAAATAAATAAATAAAT
>SSNP01000184.1:91007-132509 GCA_006937955.1 Pachypanchax playfairii | reverse complement strand
GCTAATTTTATCTATATAGCACATTTAAAATAACCTCAGTTGACCAACGTGCTTAAAAGATGTTAAAAAAAAAGTTTAGAGCAATAAAATAAAACTGAATAAGAGCACATGTAACTGACGATCTAACAATTATACTGTAAAACAGAATATTATTTAAATGTGGATGATAACTGGATGAAGAGGTGTGAAGAACAAACGACCACAGAACAAACTATAAACAAAATACTAACAGAAAAAGACATTCCAAACCCTGAACTCATGGAATCCAGCAAAAAACAAAAATAACCGAAAAACAAACACAACTAAAAAAGTGTAAAAGGATCCAGAGGTGAGAAAAAACAAGTAACAAAAAAACCCACATGAGTGATGAACTTCTTACAGCAAAATGTGTATTTTTAAGCTGGAAGCTGAATTACTCAGGTACTAATGTAATTTTGAAAGTATTATGTCAGTAATTTGTTTTTGTTGTTGATTTTTTTCTTGAAAAACTTGCAAATTTGTGTCAAAGAGCATCAAATAATTTGCTCTGTCTATCCAAACTACTATTTTAAATACGAATCCAGAAAACAAGAACATTTCTTCTGTCTGTATTTCGACCTTACAGCGATGTTAATTAGACTAAAATAGTTTCTAGTCAAACATGTTACTTTCCTGATATGAAACATTCTGCTGTCTAACTTTTTAAACTTGTTTTGTTAATAAGTTAAACCTCTAAACAGAAAACTGGCGCTTTTATTTTCTTACTTCAGACCGTGCAACACGCCAATTAACATGACTGACCTCATGCTATTCTATTCTATTCTATTCTATTCTATTGAAACCTCATACACGGTGTGCTGGTGCATCTGTTGTTACTTCACAGGTGACACTCTTCACTTCAAGTCTTTTACAGATTCAGGTGATTTTTAAAGACTTTTTTTAAAACAATCTGCAGGTGTCACTTTAATCCAAACCTTTCTCTTTTCAGGTGTGAGAGCTGAGAAAGATTCAGTGTTTTCTTACGGCAGACTCGGAGGTGAAACTCTCCTGCCCTGCACCAAGCTGGTCTCCCCCAGCTGCTCCTCCATCACCTGGACCTTCTTTAAAGGGGGTCTAGTGCGATACACCGAGGAGGTTAGCAACGGGCGAGTGAATGCAAACTCAGACAAATCCAGCCGCATGAGCATCACATCAAACTGCTCCCTCGTCCTCCGTGGCCTGATAGTGGAGGACGCAGGCTCGTACGTCTGTCTGGAGAACCAGCAGGTGGTGAGTGACGTCTACCTGTCCCTCCTCAGCATCCAGTCACCCTCCTCCATCACTGAGCTCCAGCCAGGAGGAAACCTCATCCTGAGCTGCATCCTCTTCACTTACTATGATGCAGGAAGTTGCAAGTCGTACTCCAGCGTGTTCAGGCTGCAATGGCTGGACAAGGACGGGATGCAGCTGCCAAACAACAGCAGGTTCTCTATTTGTTTATGATAAAAAAATACAAGGAAAAACATGTATACGTACAGACATAAAATAAATTATTCAATTTAAGGAATTTAAATATTTAGACCTATACAAGTAACAGAAAACATGAAGAGGACATTAATTATTGCAATTGCTGCAGTGTTCATGTTATTTGACCTATGATTTCATAAAGCAACATTTTTGAAAACAAAAGACAAAAATATGCTTACAAATTTCAGAAAACACAACTTAATTTCACTTAGACACACATGAAATTAGAGCTGAGAGGAAGCAGAACTCAGCACTTTATCTGTCCTAGTTCTGCACTGACCCAACACTATGATATTTAGGACAAGAACATAAACCTATTTGGTTTGGATATTTCAACATCTTTTACTCGTGCACGTAGCTTTGTAGATGCATGTGGTCTCATTTTTGTTAACATTCAAAATGACTGAAAAACACTTATAAATAAATACAAATTTTTCACTAAATTACCTGCAGAGGGAGTTTCACTGACGACTTCTCCTCCTTCATGCAGGTACAGTCTGACTGAAAACTCTCGCTGCAAAGTCACACTGGTCACAAAGCTGCAGACGAAGGACAACAACAGGAGGTGGAGGTGTCAGGTGAACACCACGGAGAACAGCAAGACATTGTTTTTGGACTTTAGATCCTCCTTTTTGTTTCATAAGACCGTCTCAGACCAGACGATGGAGACTTCACTCCCTTCGGAGTGTCCTGTGGAGCTTCCCATCAGCCGCATCTTGTTGTGTGTGGCTCTGCCGCTCATGGTCTGCATTGTGGGATTCTTTACATGGAGATCAGACCGTAAGCAGGCCAAGATGTCAGCAGCTGTCATCGAGCTGAAGGACGTCTGCTGACTGTGGGTCACTGAAACACATTCCTCAGACTTTTAATTCTTTTCAGAACCCACATCCTCCAAGATCTCAGACAGTGTGCACATCATACAGATATTTCACACTAGAGATGTGATTTAGACCTTCGATCTCAGACTGTAAAGATAATTCCAAGCTTGGAGAATGTGTCATAGACTGTATGTTCCAAGGAACATATAATTTATATGTTCCACATAAAGTATGTTCCAAATTTAAAACACCTTTGGGTGCCTGACAAAAAGTAAGTATACAAATAAACCACTGGTTGCAAATTGGAGAAAACGTTCACTTGTGACAATTATCTGATAACAGACCAGTTTAAACTAATTAAATTATTTTAAACTGAGAAGTTTTTGTTTTAAATGTTTAGTTTGTTGAAATGACAAACATTTTGAGCAGGAAGAAAACAACATTGAATACGACCAATTCTCATTTTTACATATGTTTAATTAATAATGTTACAAAATTTTGGTTTGTGTTCATTTGTGAGGAAATTTCTTTCCCCCATTTTCTGTTTCATGATGAATAAAAAATAAACTATTTCCAAATAAAGATTGTAGTGGCTGCTGTTCAAAAATCTGCACAAAAATATGAACATCTACCATGTAAGTGGAGCTTAGTTTATTTGACTTAATAACTTGAGAACATAAATAAATAAATAAATAAATAAATAAATAAATAAATAAATAAATAAATAAATAAATAGATAAATAGATAGATAGATAGATAGATAGATAGATAGATAGATAGATAGATAGATAGATAAATAAATAAATAAATAAATAAATAAATAAATAAATAAATAAATAAATAAATCTTCTTTGACTCCTTTTGTTACGTTTGTGTGGAAAAATAACCTGAAAAAGAAATTCTTATTTTAAATCAAATTACTTTAGTATATACAATTTACAGCATTGTTCATATAAGTGTAAATTTTGTTGCAGAATGTTTTTTTTTAATAAGAAAAACTCTGAAGTTCTTGATCCTATCAAAAAATATCTAAATAAACACAGATGTAATTTTTGTATGTTTTCTTGTAAATCATTAACCAGACTCAATTTTAAATGGGATTTTTTTTTCCAGATATATTTTTAAATATCCCATCAGAATATCTTAACAAATGACGTATCTTTTAGATAAATAATAATAATTGAGACAAGTAGATTAAAAATAGTTTATTATTATTAGTAGCTAATGTTTAAGTTTATTTCTTGTTTTATTTTCATTTGAATATTGACAGCATCGTATTTTTTTCTAAATTACAAATAACCATGTCACTATTTTCCCATAATAAACTACTGTAAATAAAGATTTAATAATCCTGATAAATGAAGTCACGTGTGGTAACAGACATGTAAACACAATAATCTGCCTGAGTGAGACGGAATTTACCAAACGCGTTTTCTTTATCTAGCCGTAGCTACGGAAAGTGCAGAGGAACAATCTTTACTCTAAATGGCTAAGCTAAGTTTAATTTAACATGGCTGCCCATTTGAAAAAACGAGTTTATGAGGAGTTTTCCAAAGTTGTCCAGGTGAGAACAAGGAATCTGTTTTTTATTTGCTTGTTGTTGAGCCGAAGATTCAAACTGGTTAGCCACGATGCTAACTAGCTTGTAGCTAACACAACAAGTCGATACTGTTTACGGTCTTTACACACAATTTGAGCTTTTTAAACGTCCTAACTTTTAGGTTAGAAGAATTTATTTTTTCACACAATCCTGAACTCCGCCTGGACTGACTGAGTTAAAACCTGTTTTTTGTTTGTTTATCAGGATTATATTGTATTAATGATGACAGGTGATTTCTGTCAGTGACAGCAAATCAACACTGGTTAATTTACTATAAATTGATTATGAAATCTTGGTCACAAAGTAGATGAGATGCAACATCTCAGGTTTCATGACTTTATTTAGTAATGGATGTTTTCTTCAAACACTGAACACAATTCGAATCAGTTTATTACCAAGTTTTATCTGCACAATACAAGGAATGTGTCTTGGTTGAAGCTGCACAGAGAATAAATCAAAGTACGAACAACATTTACAAGTCTAAAGCGTGAAGAAGAAACTGGTCCTGGGGCAGGAGGTTCTGGTCCTGATGGACCAAAGCTTCTTCCAGAGGAGACAGTCTGATTTATGTTCAGGATGAGAAGAATCAGCCACAGTCTGTCCTGCAGACTTCAGAGTCCTGGAGGTGTACGGGTTCTGGAGGTGTACAGGTCCTGGAGGAGTACAGGTCCTGGAGGAGTACATGTTCTGGAGGGACAGAAGGTTGCAGCTAATCACCTTCTCAGCAGAGTGGATGATACTTCAGCTGACACCTGTCCTTGGCTGAAGGACTAAGTCCACAAGAATCTCCTCTGCTATCTGCTCAGTTGATGGTTTCAGTATGAGGCCAGAGAGTACTGATGAGTGAGATATCTGGCACTTAAAGAACTACAAACAACAACTTTATTTCTTGCTACTGATTAAATTCTGCAAAATAAACAGTTTGATGACCAGAAAAAAGTTGTGACTTTGTGTTGGTTTGTCACTGTTCAGCTCAAACTGTTTGCATGTTTGCAGATTCCTCATGAAGAAACTCCAGCAAAGAAGTTGCGGTTGTCCAAACCCAGTAAGTCTGCTGCTCTGCACATTGACCTCTGTAAAGCCACCAACTCCACTGACGCCCTGCAGTACCTGCTGCAGTTTGCACGCAAACCGGTGGAGGTGGAAAGCGTGGAGGGTGTGATCCGGATCCTGCTGGAGCACTACTACAAGGTAGAGCTATAATCACATACTTTCTGTCCTAAAATGCAGTTCATTTATCCTGCTGCTCAGGATGATGTTGTCCTCCTTCAGGAAACAGATAACTCTGTTAGGCTGAAGATTGCTTCTCTGCTGGGTCTGCTGTCCAAAACAAATGGCTTCAGCCCCGACTGCATTGTTGATGACGCCATTAACACGCTCAGCACTGAGAGTATGATGCACTTACACGCAGCATTACGAGCTGATTTACACACTGACATTTACTTTCTTCTTCTTTTACTTTATTTTTAGTTAAAACTAACTGCATTAAAAGCATTTGATGATGTTTCTTTAAACAGTGACTTTAACTGGTATCTGAGGCTGACTGTTGTGTGTCTGCAGAGTCCCATCAGGTCCTCGCGCAGCTGCTGGACACACTGCTGGTCATTGGAACACAACTACCTGAGAGTCCTACAGTCAGACTCAGGCTCATAGATGTGGCCTACAAGGTGATATGAAGTGCTTAATAACACGACTTTCTGCCCAAACAGCAATGTAGCTTCTGGGTTTTCAGTGTTTTTTCTTCCTTCCTGTTAGCACCTGTCTGATACGTATTTTGGGGTGAGGAACAAGTGTCTGCAGCTCCTGGGATGTCTTGGCATGGTGGACACTCTGACTAAAGACAACGATGGACCAGGCTCGTCACTAGGTTTGAATCATCTCTTTGTATTCTCATGCTGTGCAAAAGTCTTGAGCCACATCAGTTTTTATCAGTTCTCTGAGCTTTAAGATCTTTCAAAGTTTTGTTTCTCTCGACCAGACTGGCCAATTGTATTATTTTTGTGCCTGAATTCATTTTGCATCATAACTTTTATATAATTAAATATTCCTACTGTCACAAAACTACAAAAAACTCTCAAAATGATCTCCCAGCAGCCACGTGGTGTTTTGAGTTGTTGAAATGTTTTACTGCAGGAGGAACGAGGGATGTTCAGAGTATCATCAGTACCTACTTTGTTGACCAGGACCCCAGAGTCCGCACTGCAGCCCTGAAGGCCATGGTAGGACACAGCAAAGCCCCTCCACAACACAAAACCTAACCAGTACTAACTAGTACCAGTACCACACTGCTTGTAGAAACCCAGTGGATTTCAGTTTCTTCTCCTGATTGTTTTCCAGCTGCAGCTTCATGAGAGAGGGATGAAGATCCATCAGATCATTTATGAACAGGTAAATTTAGACCTTCATCCCTGTCAGAATTTAGAAGTTGTAGACGTGTCCGTGATTTAACCTTTTCAAAGCAAATATCAAACAGAAGATTTAAGTTGTTTCCGCCACACGGATCTTTAGAAGGTTGTTTGTTTCTTCTCGCTGCTTCCTGCTTCTCTACTGAAGGATTCGGTGGTTTATTCCATTCTGATAAAACCTGTAAAAAGATGAAGAGGTGGAGCTTAACCTGGGTAGTTACTGCAGCAGATTCTGAGGTTTGCAGAATTAAATAAATTATTAACAAACATAAAGAAGAATGTGTGTTTACCACAAGAGGAGGTGCAGCCAAGCGGGGCTGATCGCATAAAGAAAAAACTACCTAGCAGCATCTAATCTGCTAAATTACAGTTATGTGAGATAAGGGACTGATGTGTGTGTGTGTGTTAGTAGATTTACTCTGGCATGATGGGTGTGTGTGTCATGAAATCCACTGAAACTCAGGCGTGTATTCATCCTGACAGGTTTTACTAAGTTTAGTAAGTTATTGTAGACAAAATGTAAATTGTCTTTACTACCAGCTTCATGCTTATTTAGTTATAAGGATTCTTAGACATCATCGTAAAGATTAAAACAATCTCTCAGTTGTTTATTTCAGAATTACGTTCACTTGTTTGTTAAATGCTGAAATTGTGAACAAGTTTAAATGATGAATTAAAGAACAGCAGTAGAAATGCAGAGTGCCGTTAAAAAGGCGTGTTAATATGTGTGTTACTGTGTGTTTGCAGGCCTGCAGGCTGCTGTCAGATGATTATGAGCAGGTGCGCTCTGCAGCGGTGCAGATGGTCTGGGTGCTCAGCCAGTTGTACCCAGAAAGGTGAAGATGCACATACTGAATGTTTTTCTGTCAGTAGCGCTGATGAGTTTGTTGCTTCTTCTGCATCAGCAGCTAATCAAACAGCTCAGGAAGCTGATGTAGAATAAAAAGATCCAACAGCTGAAAAACAGAAACTGGTCAGACGTGTCTGAAAAAACTGTTCTCAAATCAGCTTTTCTTATCCTGCCACACGTTGTCGTCTTTATAAACACGCTGAACTCTGATGGTGAAGAAAACATTTTACTTTTCTTTCAAGGGTTGAACTAATTAGTTTGCTGAGTCTTAATTTACTGCTGTGTCTGTCCAATCAGCATTGTGCCTATCCCGTCATCCAATGAGGAGATCCGACTGGTTGATGATGCCTTTGGGAAGATCAGTCACATGGTCAGCGATGGCTCCTGGATGGTTAGAGTGCAGGCCGCCAAAACACTGGTGAGGAATTCAACACAATAATGTAGTTTTACTACAGGTATTTCATACCCAGGACAGTTTTCAACGTAAGCCTGGAGAACGGTCTGTAAGATTCACCAAGATACACGTTTCTAAGTGAAGCTCTAACTCTTCTGTGGACAGGGTTCGATGCTGCAGGTCAGTCCTCACTTTCTGGAGCAAACGTTGGACAAAAAGCTGATGTCAGATCTCAGAGTGAGTAACTCTATCTGCTGTCTGCACTCAAATTAAAAATGTTCTTCACCACAACTGACTGTTTTAATACTCATTTGCGTTCAGAGGAAGCGTACAGCCCACGAACGAGCCAAGGAGCTATTCATTTCTGGAGAGTTCTCCTCGGGCAGGAAGTGGGCTGATGATGCTCCAAAGGAGAAACTGGACTCCAACACTGTCAACCTCATCGCATCAGGAGCCTGTGGCGCGTTCGTTCATGGCCTGGAGGATGAAATGTTTGGTACAGGAAACATCTGCTACAGCATTTAAGCATGTTTAGTGTAGAATTTTGTTGCTTTTACTTTTTGGTTCTTTTACCTATTTGTTTCTCTCACACGTTTCTTTCATTCCTGATGTTTTTCTTCTTCCATGATCCTTCAGAGGTCCGTATCGCTGCAGTAGAAGCCCTGTGCCAGCTCGCTCGCTCGTCTCCAAGCTTCGCTGAGAAGTGTCTGGACTTCCTGGTCGACATGTTTAATGATGAGATTGAGGAAGTGAGGCTGCAGTCCATCCACGTGCTGCGAGAAATCTCGACTCACATTACGCTGCGAGAGGACCAGCTGGACACTGTGCTGGCTGTTCTGGAGGTACGTGTCCAATAACACCCATCAGACAGGTGTGTCCAGCTCTGATTAAAACTCTACATGTCCAGGACTCATCTCGGGACATCAGAGAAGCTCTTCATGAATTACTGTGTAATACCAACGTCTCCACCAAAGAGTGTATCCAGTTGGCTCTGCTGGAGCTGTTGAAGAATCTCAACAAGTATCCCACCGACCGCAATTCCATCTGGAAGTAAGAGACTTGTTAAATAGTTCTGTAAAGATGCAGGACGGCTGTAAATCAAGCTTCAGTTGAATAAAAGTTTGGATTATCTGTTTATCTTTCATTTGTTTTTCTCGGTTCAGGTGCTTGAAGTTTCTGGGTTCGCGCCACCCGACGCTGGTGTTGCCGCTGGTTCCTGAACTGCTCAGCACGCATCCATATTTCGACACGCCAGAGCCGGACATGGACGATCCGGCCTGTATCCTTCATACATGAAACTCTTCATCAACCTGATTAACATCAGTGATCACATGTTCTTTCTGTGGCCTTTATATGACTGTTTACTTGTTATAGTACATGATCCTGTATTGAAGGAGCTGGTTTATCGTGGCCTCTGTTGCTGTGTGAGAAGGTAACGTGTATGTTTGAAGGTGTTGGAGTTTTGAAACCAGCAGGTGTTGGAGCTGATCTTTATCTCTGGGGTTACTGCGGTCTCTGTGTGTCTTTCTTTACTTTGGTTATCAGATATTGCGGTTCTAGTTTTAGTGTTTAACGCTGCAAAGTCGTGCCCCACAATGCCGGCGCTGTTCTCTGACCACACCTTCAGACACTACGCCTACCTGAGGGACAGCCTGTCTCACCTCGTACCACCACTCAGAGTGAGAACTCAAACCTTTAAACACCTTAAATCATTCAGAACAAAGCAGCATCTGACCATGAGGGAGAAAAATGTGTTTGTTTGGAATAGCAGAAAAATCAACATTCAGTTAACATTTCCTGTTAAAATATTCACACTTTTCCAAAATGTTTTAGCAAAAACATACACAGCTACATTGTTTGAACAATTTCCTCCACCATGAACATTTTTAAGAGACTGAATGTGAGCGATTTCAGATGAGCAAGTTTCACATTGTTGGAGGAAACTGAGTTTATTTATGCAACAAGTTCCTACAGCTGATGTAGAAGTCCGTCATCAGGCCTGCAGAAAGGAACCTGCTGCTCCTGCAGCAACGTTACAAATCTGTAACCGTTGTGTGTTTCAGCTGCCGGGTAGGGAGCAGGTCTACAATCTGGACTTTGTGGACTCAAGTTGGGGTTCTGGTTCTGTAGAGTCGGCCCAACTCTTCCTCCAGCAGAGTCTCAACAGAGTCAGCACCATCCAGAGCCTGGAAACCCCCGGAGCTCAGGACCTACTGAATTTCACCATACGGTAAACACAGTAGTCCTAAGCCATCGTTGTCAGTTTACTGACCCGGTTTTCTCAACCCACTTGTTGATTCTTTCTGAGTAAACATAAACAACTTCCTGTTTGTGTGTCAGAGACCTGCAGCGTTTGGGTGAACTGCAGACGGAACTCGCAGGAGCTGCTGATTTCTGTGCCACGTACTTGCGCTGCCAGCTGCTCCTCATGAAGGTAAGAGTGGGATTGTTGTGGTCTAACATCTTTTCAAAGTTCTGGTCCCAGAGTGAACCTTGAAATCTTTTTCAGGCATTGCAAGAGAAGCTGTGGAACACAGCCGTCCCTCTCTACCTGAAACAAAACGTCACGGCCACAGCAGCAGCTCAGCAGGTCAACACACACACACACACAAGTGTGTTTTGTTATCCTTATGGGGACCGTCCATTGACTTCCATTGATTTTAGTAACTAGATTTATACCTAACCCAAACCCTTTTACTAACCTTAACCATTACTGATCTATAACTAACCCTAAGACTAACTAAAACTCTATTCACACCATACCTATAAACCTAACCCCTAACCCTAAAAAGGGGAGTCCCCCTCATGGGGACCAGGCTTTGGTCCCCACAAGAACCCTCGGACCCCAGAAAGATAGTAAAAGTCAGGAAACTGGTCCTCAGGAGGTCAGAAATACAAACCCACACACACACACACACACACACACACACACACACACACACACACACACAAGTGTGTTTTGTTATCCTTATGGGGACCGTCCATTGACTTCCATTGATTTTAGTAACTAGATTTATACCTAACCCAAACCCTTTTACTAACCTTAACCATTACTGATCTATAACTAACCCTAAGACTAACTAAAACTCTATTCACACCATACCTATAAACCTAACCCCTAACCCTAAAAAGGGGAGTCCCCCTCATGGGGACCAGGCTTTGGTCCCCACAAGAACCCTCGGACCCCAGAAAGATAGTAAAAGTCAGGAAACTGGTCCTCAGGAGGTCAGAAATACAAACCCACACACACACACACACACACACACACACACACACACACACACACACACACACAGCAACAATCAGATGAAATACAACAGCTTGTCTGTCTGTGTGATTGTAGATCTTAGAGGAAACTTATAAACTGGAGTTTCTGTACAGCGGTCTGGAGAGCCGACAGGTGGCCACCATTCATCATGTTCGCCTTCAGGCTAAAGCCCTGCAGCTCATCCTGACGGCTCGCACCAGACACGGGTTGGTACATAAACACACACACTTCATCCAGCAGCTGTTTGTTCAGATGTTTCACTCAGCTGGTGTTTCTCCTCAGGTTGGATCTTCTCATCAGCAGCTGTGAGAAGTTTCTGCAGGAGGTGGAGTCTTTTCAGAGGTAACATCTGGATTCCTTTGAGTTTGTCTTTTCAGTGTTTCAAACTGTCGGAACACACAAGTTCCAGGTTCAGCAGCATGTCTCATCACTCACCACAGAATAACAGAAGATCTGGTCCATCTGGTAAAACAACCAATCAGAACCAAAACAAATAAATCTGATCCTCTCTCGTTGGTATTTGTGAAGCTTTTCGCGGTCACATCAGGCACCAGGAGACCCAGTGGTTAAATGTCCATCTGTTCCCCAGGCTCTTCCTGTCAGAGCTGCCTCACCTGCAGGACAGTTTTGTGGATAAACTTTTGGAGCTGATGCCTCGGCTGTCGTCCTGTAAACCAGCAGAACTGGTGAAGATCCTGCAGACGGCCCTCAGACAGAGCGGCCTGCTGCAGCTCAAACTGCCTGAACAGGTTGAACAAACACATTAAAGAACATTCAAGTTTGTTTTTTATTAAAAAAAAACAGTTACAGGACTTTTTAAATAAACAGATCCATCGAGCGACGGCCACCATCATCGAGCCAACGGGGGAGTCAGACAACCCGCTGAGGTTCACATCCGGCCTGGTGGTGGCGCTAGACATCGATGCCACATTGGAGCATGTTCAGGACCCTCAGAACACAGTGAAAGTCCAGGTCCGCCCAGATTTCATTCGACTCTTCTGGAATCCTGTTCGCCTTTTACAGAAGTGAAAATCTCCTGCTTTGTTTAAGTTTCCCTTCAGTTTTGTCTCCTCCATGATGCAGGTTCTATATCCAGATGGTCAGAGTCATGTGATCCATCCCAAACCTGGAGACTTCAGGAAACCTGGACCCAACAGACACAGGCTCATCACGCAGGTGTACTTATCCCACACCGCGTGGACAGGTCAGTATATTAAACATACACAGGTGTGTTTAGATGTTTTTATCTGTGTGAAATATTAGATGCTTTTCTGTGGTCGTGCAGCCACGTGTTCCAGGTTTTGTGTTGGTTCTTTGTTTGTGCCAACATTCCTCTCAACTCCATCTGTTTAACGATCCTTTGGGCTGAAATCTCCTGACATTACATGGACTTGGTTCCTTTCAGAGCCGTCGCAGGTTGAAGTGCGCCTCCTTCTGGCCTACAGCTCCTCCTCAGCGTCCCTCTCCACGTCTCCTTCCACCAGCAGGTTAGGATTGAGCGACAGCATTGATGGCCTGCCGCCTGCAGAAGCCGCCGTGGAGGGAACGATACGCTTCAGCAAACCTGTTAAAGTTTACATCATGCCCAAACCAACCCGACGTTAAACTCCACCTCAGATCAGACACTGTTTCAAGTTTGCACTAATTGTAGAACATGTTCTAACATCATAAAAGTGGAACAATATTTTACATTTAGTTTTTCCACTCTGATACAGACGGACTCACATGATGGAGAATCACATTTATTTTGTGAATCAAACAAAGAGAAATACATTTTCTTCTTAAATAAACTCTCATTAATCTTTATTTTACTACTGTGTCGCCATCTACTCTTACAACTTCAGTTTAATCTAAAATCAACTTTTTAAATTTTGTGATTAATTAAACTCCTTTTTAGTTTTAATTTTCATCCTGTTCAAATGCATAAAACACCAGAAAGGCCTTGAAACACACAGCTGCCTGTCTGGTGCTTGAAAACTATTTCATGTTTCACAAAACAAGCAGGAGTTCTTGTTTCTGCTCAGAAAGGCTCCAGCAGCAGAAGCTCCTCCCACTTCCTCACCACAGCACATCTGATTCGATCTAAGCGTGCTGGATCTGACTTTATGTACTATACTTTCAGCTTTTGAAGCTGAGAAAAGCTCAAAGCTAAACCAACCAACTTTCTTTAATTGACTGTAAAATATATTTCATCCAATCAAAATGAAATCAGCAGGTTGAGTGGAAAACTCCGCCCACTTTGGCACCCTGGACAGCCAGTTTGTTGTACTCAGCCACCGCCTTTTCTGTCTGCAAGACTCGGACGTCGACTCCTTTCTGCTTCAGAAAGTCCAGAGTGGAAGAAGGAACCTGAGACATGACGACAGAAGAGGGAACCTTTAGAACAGGAACCTGAATCTTTCAGGCTTTTAACCTGGAGGAGTAGCAGCTTGGGAAAGTTCACTTTTGTTTCCTTGTTGACATTTTTATGGAATTTTTAGGCCACATAAATCTAACCACAGTTTTAGCTTTAGGTTTAAAAAATAAATACACATTATCTCACAGTTCCATCGATTCAGCCTCAGTGAGACAATCAACAAACCAACACCATGAACCTGTTACTCAACGCAAACTACAAGATTCATTTAAAACTGAAAATAAACCGGATTTTGATTTTTCTGCTGCTTCACATGAACATTATGTGTCACATAAAGTGCGTCATACACTCACCTAAAGGATTATTAGGAACACCATACTAATACGGTGTTTGACCCCCTTTCGCCTTCAGAACTGCCTTAATTCTACACGGCATTGATTCAACAAGGTGATGAGTGGTACCCGGTGGGGTCTTCTGCTGTTGTAGACCATCCACCTCAAGGTTGTGGCTTCACAAATGCTTTGCTGCATTCCTCAGTTGTAATGAGGTTATTTCAGTCAAAGTTGCTCTTCTATCAGCTTGAATCAGTCTGCCCATTCTCCTCTGACCTCTAGCATCAACAAGGTATTTTCACCCACAGGACTGCTGCATACTGGATGTTTTTCCCTTTTCACATCATTCTTTGTACCCTAGAAATGGTTGTGGGTGAAAATCCCAGTAACTGAGCAGATTGTGAAATACTCAGACCGTCTGGCACCAACAACCATGACACGCTCAAAATAGCTTAAATCACCTTTCTTTCCCATTCTGACATTCAGTTTGGAGTTCAGGGGATTGTCTTGACCAGGAACACGCCCCTAACTGCATTCAAGCATCTGCCATGTGATTGGTTGATTAGATAATTGCATTAAGGAGAAATTGAACAGGTGTTCCTAACAATCCTTTAGGTGAGTGTATAATAAACATTTTCAGTACAAATCTCCACCTGCAAAGACTCGGTCATGCCTCTCCCAATGACCAGCAGCTCTACTCCCTTCTTCAGCACCTCCTCCAGATCAGCAGGTTGGACTCCAGGGTAATGCTGCAGATAGGAGAGCAGATCATTCCTCACAAACACACCTGAGAAAAGGAGCTTCCCACAGCCGCAGATGTCTGTCCACACTGGAGTTCTGATTAACTCACATTAGTCCCAGTCTCCCTCCAGTCCCAGGCCCGGCTGCCCCCGGGCCAGACCTTACAGTCCTTGTAGCTGGAGGAGCTTCCCTTCACCTTCATGTGGCCCCAAGACAGGGAGGCAATCTCTGGAGAGGACATGGCTCTGAGGTGGGAAGTCAAAGAAGAAACTAATTATAATCCGATTATTACAAAGACAAACTGGCTGTTCATTCTTTGTCAAATCTATAATTATTTGTAACATTAAAACACGTCACAGGAGCCCATAATGTGTTAAACTCATGCAACTGCTTGTCAGCCTGATCAGTAATCCTCACTTTGCTTTTCAAATTTCATCTTCTGTGCTGCTGCTCACCTGAACTCGATGTCAGCAGGTTGAACACCCCCCGAAAATCGTCTTCCTCTTAATTTAAAGAAAAAGACACAGTGACTTAACGCAGCTTTTTATACATTAAATTATGTTTTTAGCATAATTATCACGATTCTCAAACAGTCACTAGCTAAAACAATTACAGTTAATTGGATCAGATCAAACCAAATGATTAAAATTTAAGATAAAAAGTCTACAAGCAGGTTCGTTTCTTCGAATATTCACTGAAAGCAGATTGAAGTTACTTTTGTTTATGTCTTCGCGTGCAACTTCTTTTGGTGCGATTTCTGCTGTTTATCGGGTTTGGGTTTCAATCAGCGACCCCTGCTGTTTAAAATGAGAACTACAGCAGCGCCGATATAAACAAACACTGAAGCTGTTTGACCAAGTTAATCAATAATCATAGCTCCATTTTCTGAACCGGCTTAAGCAAAATAAAGGAAAACTTATCTTTATTATTTATGATATATAAAAATAGATTCTTCTGCTCACTAATGAAAGAGTGTTAAACTGACGGGCCAGTTTTTACATTCCCTCATTTTTTGTTAACAAAGTCAGATTTGACTAAATCTGTACTTTTTTAACTGTATTTTTTTAAATTGGACAGTTTGAAATTCTCAATAACTGACAGATTCCTTTTTTTGTCTTATTGTTTTGTATAAAGTCTGTGTTTGCACCGTATTAAGATTAAAGGCTAAATCATATGTTGTTTTTATTTCTCTTGTGTATATTCATGGTGTAGACTGTTGGCTGTGCACTGCGCAACCCAGAATCACACGTTTATCCCTTGAGTTAGGCAGCATTGTTATTCTTTTATTAAAAGATCAGTGTTAAAGATATTTTAACTATAGATGTAAATAAACGAGTTTTATACATTCAGTTCCCACATTGTTTACAGCAGTTACAAAACAATGTATTCCAATTAAGACTTCTAACAGCATGAAGCATTAGACTGTTAATCCTAATCCCATTTCGAAGACCCACCACCCTGCATGTGTTTTACATGTTTGTTTTTAACCCCAGATGACTGAAAAATCCCTGTAGTTTTTATGAAAATTACAAACCCTTTAACTATAATTCACAGATAACTAATAAAACGAATATTGAAACATTTCAAGGTGAGGTCTCTTGTTTTAAATAATCAAGTTATTTTTACACACACAAAAAAAATACAGATAAAACAAAACGCCAATTGAACTGATGTAACATGTAAATTAACATATCACACAACAAATAACTTCTCAAGCATGCACATACCTTACAGTGAAGACTGCAGACTGAAGCTAAGACCCGCCCCCTTGCACAGTAAACAGGTGTGCCCGCCCACCATCATATCACTCACTGGAGACGCCTGTGCTGATTGTTACGCTGCACTTAACTCCACCCTGATCATCACCTTTGACCTCAGATCTCACCCTGACCTGGATCCTTTTGCGCATGTGTAAACTACAAACAGTTGGGAGTGTAAATAAATGGTAATGACCCCTTATGAGTCAGTAAACAGCCACATAGGTCCAAGGAAGCCACACCCCTCCCAAATCAAAAGGAAAAAAAATAAAAAATCTTTCAACTGCATATTTTAAATAAAATCTCAAATGATTGACAGAATTGTTTTATTATGCTCCTGTAAGTCGTTTTAAACAAGTGTAAAAATACAATGACTCAAAGTTCAAAAACAAAAACAAACAAAAGAAAAACATAATTCTGAAAATTATTTAAATTGTTCTCAAACAATTTGATTCAGGCTGTGAAGACTAAATCAAATGGAATATCAGAAAATAAAACAAGAGTGAAAATGTTCACAAGCTGCTGATCAGATTAAAGGCTGACAGGTTTACAGAGCAGATTAAGTCCAGGACCTGGTCTAAAGGTTCCCCTCTTAGGTTCCTTCTTCCACTCTGGACTTGAAGCAGGAAATAGTCGAAGTCAGAGTCCTCCAGATAGATTAGATTAACTTGTCAGCTGGTCTTCATTGTTCTGCTGCTTCTGAAAATGAAAGTATATGATGTTGTTCAAGGTGCAACAGCAGTTCTTCTACATTATAAAAAGCTTTGATTCCAAAACAAAATGTTCCCAGAGAGTCTTCCACAGACAGCGCTGCAGAAACTCACTGGAAGGATTTTTGTTTTATGGTCAAGTCCACAGCAAGTCAGGAACCAGGATCCTGAAAGCCTTGGTATATGACCAAACCCAGAGTTTCAGTTCCACACAGATCTCTTCATAAAAACTTACAAAAGCAAAAACATTCAGTATCCAATCACTCACCTGCAAAAGCTGTCAAGTGAGGTTAGCTTCCTGCTGAGGCCGCAGGTCAGATCATCTCTGCAGCATCTGAGAAAACAACAAGATGCATCATTCACTACACTTAGAAGCTACTCAAACTACACATGTGGTTTCATATATTTGCCATCTGGCATTAAAAACAGTTAGCTTTAAAAAGATAAAACTAACTATATCTTTAAACAAATCACAGAAACCAAATACATTCCTGTAAATTATCTCTGAAGTGTTTCAGCTGATACTCCAGGACTCCAAACACAAAGAATGGAGACCAACGATGCCTGAAGCTTAGTTAGTCTGGCACTGGCATTTAAACAAACCAGCTGATGAACCAGCAGGCTGCAGACACCACACAGTGCTGCTTCATGACATGAAGACATGATGAAAACTTACCACAAACTCAGGTTCTTTCCTGCCACATCTGGTACCTAAAATGACAAATAGAATGTTACAAATACAAAAAAAAAAAAAATATATCAGGCATCTTAATTCTCCCAGTGCACAACAAGAACACATTAAAAAATTGTAAATAATTGTGCCTTTATAGTTTCAAGTCCATTTCTTTAGGGAAATTGGAGTTTTTACTAACATGACAAACTGAAACCTCAGTTCAACCTGACTCCTGCCTTAAAGCAGAAATGTAGGACTCCTGAGATGAACGTGTTTCAGCAACAATACCAGGACTCCAAACACCAATAACACGGAGACCAACGATGCCAGACGCTGAGTTTCTTTAGCACTGACTTTTGAACAAACCAGCTGATGAAACAGCTGGCTGCAGATACCACACAGTGCGTTAAACATCTGAATAATTAGACCAGCAAACAGTTAAATCTCAACTTACTGCAGGTAACCTGGACTCTTTCAGGCAGTCAGTTACATCTGGAAACCCATGTTCAGAAGATTCTGGGTTTTTTGCAAATCCAGAACCTGAAAATCAAAGAAACATGACTGTCACAACCAAAAGCTCCTAAATTAAATCTTAATGTCTCATTTACACAACATAAACCCTGCTGCAGCTCTGCATGTTGGGTTGAAGCCGCTGTCGTGTTTTGTGTTCTGCAGTATATCCCACGATGCTCATGGCAGTGAACATGTGGGTAAAGCGAACGGCAGATTTACTCTCCGAGGCATTTCCAACGACATGACCCTACAATGAAGAGTCCGTCGGGACAAACCTCAGGGCATTTCCAGCCAGCTCAAACACGGCTCTGAACACACCATTTTAAATTTCTGTTGTAATAAAAGCCTCTGGTCCCTTACCTTATGAGAAGCCAAATGCACTTAAATAATGTGCCACATTTAGCTGTAATAATAGACTTGTTTAAAATCCAGACAGTTCAGTCTGGTTAAATGTTCAACTAAAAAAAGCCACATTTATTTCATGCCGCTACTAATGACCAGAGACTTGAACCATCTTTATGTTCATAACCTCCAGCTTTACTTACGTCATACTGATTCATCACAGTGATGAAACCTGCACAAAGCAGAAGAAAGAACATCAAAACTTTGTCCCAAAGTGTTCAGCACATCTCGTTGGGTTGGTTCAACAGGTTGTTCAGAAAGGCCATTATCACTCACACATCAGAGCAGTTGAACATTTTAAGCCAATCATCATCACTCTTAAACAGCACATCCACATCATAAACATGACTCACTCAGCTGGTCTGAGGTCCTCTCCAACACCTGGTAACCAGACAAAAAAAAAAAACTTTAGTTCCTAAGCTGTTACAAATAGATGAGTACATTCCAGTTGTTACTTCTCATTAGTAACACTGCTGCAGTGAGTTAACAGCAGTGGGTTGCAAGAGAACTGTTTAATCTTTGCACTGTATGAGCTTGATGGTCCACCAACAGGACTGGAGCTCAAACTGTGCCAACAAAAAAAAAAAAAATATATATATATATATATAAATAAAAAAGTAGTCCGTTTCCAGATGTTCTTTTCACCTGCTCATTGTTCTACAGCTGACTGGGAAACACACCAGCATGGAATATCATTAAACACCTTTTAAGTTTATAGGTCACTTGAATAAATAAAATTATACATCTGCCAAAAGCACAGATAAAACTGAAGCTGTAGAGTTTGTTGACTTGAAGGTCATATTATCCACCTTTTAAACCCCTTCAAAAACAACCCCCTAACCAGATGCTGTTTAACCTTCACTGTGATTCTTACTTGGAATGAAGCTGCTCAGCCAACGAGTGAACAAGACGTTCACCAACATCATGACCCAGTTCCAAGTCATCTCCTGAAGGACACATTGAGTGACTAGTTAAACATCAGTTAAAACTGTAAATCAAGCTAAACAGTTACCATAGCTTTTAAATAACTTGCAGTTCAGCGTGTAACCCACTGAGTCACTGTGTCAGGCCTCATTGTCACCATTCAGCAACTGGTCATGCAGAGGTGAAAGCAAAACCTGACTTGTTTTTATCCACTGCTGCTCAGGAATCAGACCACTGTATGAGACAATCCCATATTAAGAGCAAGCGGTGGTACAAAACACACCAAAGGAGTGTAATGCTGTCTAAAATATGTATATTATTCATCCACAACTCATGCAGCAGTTTTTAATTAACATTTTTGTTCTGAGAACTTCAAGAATTCACTAAGTCTAAATTTAGAGTATCTTCGTGAAAATATCAAGGTTAGACTGAATTCGCCTGAAAACTCACAGGCTGATTAATGGAGTTCAGACACATCGATGTCACCATCACGATCAGATCGACCATCAAACACCAAAACAAAATCAATCTGTTATTTGTTGGTGCTCCATTTAACAAGTCGGTTTTTAGATCATATTCTTAAACAATAAATTTGTTTTCTGAGCCTCACACTGACTCGGTGGATCTGAGTGAAAATAAAATTCCTGCCACGTGCTACAAAATTAAAGTCAATCAGATTTTTCACTTTTGATAACTTTAATATTAAACCATGAAACGGTTCAACCCAGAGACATATAAAACTATTGTATTTCAGACATATCATTTTTATACAAACTCTCATTCAAGCCGTTTTAGCATTAAGCTCGTTAGCTGCTGCTAACACCGTGCAGAGAAAAATTGAGTAAAAACGGGCTCACGTCAAGTTTCATGGGCAAAAAGATGCCGAATGTAAAACAATCCGATTAAAAGACACAACTCCAAATAAAACTATAATTACTACAGCAAATTAATTTAATTTCTGGTACCTACTCATCGCTCAAACACCTAACAGCACGCGGCAGAAGGAGAAGAGAGAACAAGCGCGTGGGACAAGCGTATTTATGGGATGCTTTACGACAGTTAAATACGCTTTTCGGCAACTGCAGTTATTATTATTATTATTATTAATAAATATTATTAAGCCTATTACTACTATTACTACTATTACTACTACTACTACTACATTTCTGTTCATTTATTTTGCACTGAAATGTAATTAAAAATAAAAATCGATTCTTTTGTCATACTCACATTTGCTGGTTATCGTCAGTTATATTTCAGCTTTCAAAATATTTTGTAAATAGATAAAGGGGTGACCATTTTATTTCTGTTCAAAATCAAATATAATTCTACAAACCTTTTTCACATGAAACGTGTAAGAAATGATGACGTCATTGAATCGTTGATGACGACTTTCTCCCGCGACAAACACCGTGAGTGCGGCATGATGGAAGCTTCACTCAGAGAGTTTGGATGTGAACAGAATTTATTGTCCCGACCTGATGGATCAGCATCTTTCGTACAAGGTAAGAATCTTAATGTGTTTTTATTCTGAATCAATCGTCAGATTTATATGTTAAACCATGTTTCTGGAACCAGAATTAGGTTCCATCACCCTTGATATAGTCAACCTGTGAAGACACACAAAGTCACACTGACTCTTATAATTAGGATAAATCAGTTTATACAATAAGTCAGAAAGATCCAGAAACACATCAAAGTTCAACTGATCTCTGCAGAATTATCAGACTTTTCAGTCAAACTCAAGTCGTGTTTGTTCAGTTCTGGTTCTGGAAGTTGTTCATACAGAAAGAACAACCTGTTTGTGTTATTACTGTCATTCTGCTGTTACTGAGGTTCATGTTGATCAAAGTTACAAGGAGCCACTTCAGAGAGTCTGAAAGGCCACATGTGACTCTAGAACTGCAGGTTCAAGCCCCTGTTCAACACAATCTGAGAGGAGTTTTATTTACTTTAAATAAAATGTGAAACAAGTAAATGTGAGATGTTTTTGTGCTTTAAGCAACATTTGAATCTTTTCCAATCTTTCTCAGTTTTGTTTTGGCTCATTTAAATCGGTTGTTCTGTTTCTGGTTCATTCACAGTAAAGATGTCCTTTAACTTTCTTTTATTTTGTATTTGGAATTCGTCTCACAGTTTTCTGTAAACCGTGTGGCTTTATTTTAAACAGATCAGATATCTTGATTTGTGTTGTGGTCATTCTTCGTGGATCTTGTGTTTGTCTCTAAAGGGGATACGAGCGCGATGGCTGGAGTTTATGGACCTGCTGAAGTCAAAGTCAGCAAGGAAATATATGACCGGGCAACTCTGGAGGTGCTAGTTCAGCCTAAAGTGGGACTTCCAGGTGAGTTCTTGTCAAAGGAAAGAAAATCTTAGAGTTTAAATGAGTGTGGTGAAGTTAAATGGTTGTTACATGTACTAAACAACAAAAAGGATCAAAACAGATTAATCGAATCCGTTACACACGTCTGATTCCACAGAGTCTCGACTATCTGTTGGTGTTTATTGCAGGTTTATAACATCATTTGTTCTTGCAGTGACAAAATCTGAAGGTTCCATATTTTTTCTTTTCTGGATCAAAGTATCTGGAATTTTATAATGATCCAGATCAGTCGTTGATATTGTGTGGAACCTGTTGGGAAGTCACTCTGTATTTTTTACCATTTATTGTGGAGTTATATGCAGCTCTATCTCACAACGATGAAGAATCCTTAAAAACATTCCTGGATCCAGATGGTGATCCGGATTCCCTTCCCTGGGCCATTTTTGACTTTTCCTGAAAATTTCATCCAAATCCATCCAGAACTTTGTGAATTATCTTGTTAACAGAGTGACAGACATATAAATACTAATGAAACACGACCTCCAGGTGGAGGTAATAAAAGTTGGATAAAGGTTAGTGTAACATTAAATAAAGAACACGTTGTAAGGCTTTACTTCTTCTCTTATGCTGCTTTACTGCAATGCACCACAAGGTGGAACTGGTGAGCCATTTATCTCCATCATGTCTGTGTCCTATGATGTTTCCAACTTGTAGGTGTAAGGGAGCGATCACAAGAACAGTGTGTGAGAGAAACGTGTGAGGCAGCCCTGCTCTTATCTCTCCATCCTCGCTCCTCGCTGACGCTCATTCTTCAGGTGCTGCACGATGATGGCTCAGTATCCTTCACTAAAACTCTTTGTGAGTTGGAGCTGCAGGTATGATGTTAGAATGTTGTTGTTCCTTACCTGCTCTTCAGCTCCTGTCCTGCTGCCTGAATGCAGCATGCATGGCTCTAATGGATGCAGGGTTGTCCATGAGCTGCCTGTTCTGTGGTGTGACCTGTGCCATCAGCACTGATGGTGAAATCATCACAGACCCTACAGCTGCTCAGGAGAAGGTAAATCTGATGCTCAACATAACCTTCATCACAAAATCACTCATAAGTACTAATTAGTTTTATAACTGGACTCAAAATCTAAATCAACGTCATACAACTAACGATGTTATTTTTTATTAAAATAACTGTTTGTAGAAGGTGTGTGTGTGTGTGTGTGTGTGTGTGGGTTTGTATTTCTGACCTCCTGAGGACCAGTTTCCTGACTTTTACTATCTTTCTGGGGTCCGAGGGTTCTTGTGGGGACCGAAGCCTGGTCCCCATGAGGGGGATTCCCCTTTTTAGGGTTAGGGGTTAGGTTTATAGGTATGGTGTGAATAGAGTTTTAGTTAGTCTTAGGGTTAGTTATAGATCAGTAATGGTTAAGGTTAGTAAAAGGGTTTGGGTTAGGTATAAATCTAGTCACTAAAATCAATGGAAGTCAATGGACGGTCCCCATAAGGATAACAAAACAAACTTGTGTGTGTGTGTGTGTGTGTGTGTGTGTGTGGTCTAGACTTACCAACCATCTTATTCTTGCAGTATCAGCTGGATGTTGCTGATTAAATACACAGATAATCAGATAAACATGTTGCTGCTGCCCATCAACTTGAGAAGATAAAGCTCATTTCCAATTTCCATCATTCTACAAGAGAGAAAACATTTCAGAAAGCTGTCAGTCTTCCCAAGAGTGGACATCCCAGGAAGGTCAGAGGTCAGATCATGAGACGCTCGAAGAATTGACAAGAAACCCAAGAGCTCCACCTCAGACTTTCAGTGAAAATCTTAAAGGTCAGAGTAATTAAAATCAGGCTGAACAAGGACGACTTGTTTGGAATGAGTACAGGAGAAAATCTCTCCTAACATGGCAGCTCAGCTTAGATTTATAAAGAAATCACAAGACATCATCTGGAGCAACGTCCCTTGGACAGATTATAGACTTAAGTGGACATGCTTAACAAATTTGTTGAAACTGAAGACAGTTTATCAGTTCAGCACGGTGGTGGAGGGCTGATGGTTTGGGCTGCAGTCACTGAGTTGAACTCTGACCTTGGTATGTTGGAGCGTTCTGTTCTTGTGAGACCAGCTGAAGCCTGAAGCAGAACCATCATCCCAAACACAGAATAACTGAAGAAGAGAATCAAGGTAACATGATGGTCCAGTCAGAGTCTAGACCAGAACCTGACTGACCCACTGGGGAGGGACTCGCATTGGGCCGAACAGGAACAGTTAAAATGTTGTAATGAATGACCGACCAGCTGAGGACTTCATTATGTTTTTATTATCTTTTGATATGAAATATAATGTATTTATTTTATCTTCATGTATTACATGGTTTCTTTAGTGTCAGCACTTTTTTTTATCCACAAGGAAAGTCGAGCCTTGATGACTTTTGCCATCGACAGCACGGAGCGAAAAGTACTGATGTCATCAACCAAAGGTTCATTTACAGTTACCGAGGTCGGTAAAATAACGAGCTGTTTCTGTTTGGAGTACATTCATGTTTCCTTCTCATTCTTAATCAATAACTCTGCAGTTCCTGTGAGATCATCTCAGTTCTTTATTTCCTTCTTCCACAGCTGCAGCAGTGTGTCGCTGTCAGTCAGAAAGCATCAGAGAAGATTTTCAACTTTTACAGAGAATCAGTGAGGCGGCGGTACTCCAAAAACCTCTGATCAACGGGCAGCTTTCTCCTTCTAAGTCTTTTTTATATGTTGTAATAAAATATTCAGAAACCAGCTTGGCCTGCTTTGCTTTGGTTTTAATGTACAGATGACTCACATGTTGCAAGATAGTAAAATAAATACAGAAAAACATGAACGTCTGATGATTTTATTGGTTCCTACTTTAACACTCACATGTGACACATAGAAGTGACCCTTTTAGACCAGTAAATCCTTTTCACATCAAATGTTGAACCTTATTGACTCAGAAACTGTCAGCTTGGGTTTGTCTCAACATCAGGTGACGAGACAAATCGGAGCAGAACCCAACTCAGGACAGCCGGGCCAGCTATGTGAGACACAACACAACAAAAGGTTGTTTATTTGACACAAACGTGTGGAGATGGTTCGAGCGGTGCATGATTCAGACAGAGAAGCTGGATTAACTGATTGGACACAGTACAGTGACACTATTATCAGTCTTTATACAATAACTGAGCTGCAGAAATGAGGAGTGAGTTCTCTCCATCTCAGCGTCAGACTATAAATCTACAGTAAATTAAAAAATATCAACTTCAACAGTTTTATTTGACATTTTGGTTCCCAGCCTGCTTATCTGGTAACAACTGGGTGTTAGTTGGATAGTAATACTGTAGTGATGCTGTTACCATGGTAATAACAAAGCAATACCAAAAGTTATACTGAGTATTTTAGGGTGACAACACACCAGTACAGGATCACAGCTGGTTCAAAATTCTGTCTGCTTTATTATTATTACCAGAAAAAACTATTTTTTGTGTATAAGGAATGAATTTGAGCTCTTTGGTAACGTCTCATGTTTGAAACATTTAAAAAAATATTCTATATTATATCACTTATGGATGTTTCAACATTTTCTTCCCCATACTACATTTTGTCTTATAAATCCATGAGTAAAACACTACATCATTATTATATGATCAACAACTAGTTTCACCTTTAATTTGTATTTTTAAATCAATTCTTCAATGATTGTCTTTAGTTTTTGACCGCTAATTACACTGAGTTGAATTCCTCTGAGGATATTAACCTGATGTTACTAACATGTAATTACATGATGAGACTCCATAATAACATGACTGCTGTAAAACTAACATGGTATGTCTGTAATATGAATTCTTTTGTTAAACACATTTTAAGGAGATCTAGTTTAATCTGCAGACAGTCTCATCAGATTCTATGTTTTAAAGCTTGTTTTTGTTTGTCTGAAAATAAAGTGTTTTTTTATTATTTTTACAGACTGAAGTTGGATTAAACTGAAGAAGTTGTTTACTGAAGGATCTCATTTCTTTCAGAGGAGGAAAAAAGCAGAATTAATGTTTAGGGTCTTTGTATAAAACTAGCTGATTTGATCATTTTGGCACTTTTCCACACAGTTCTGCTGCCTGTCTGTTATTTTCTAACATTTTTACAACCAGATGGCTTCAAACTCCAGAAATGATTATTATGGCACATTTTTCACAAAATATATCATCTTGGCATTAAAACAGATCGGAGGGCATCTTCTCTGTAGGTAAACATGAGGTGATACTGCTGACTGTAAAGGGATCCTGAAGGACTATTGCTTCTGGTTTATGTGTTCCAATGTTCTGAGGCTCAGCTCCACCTTTTTACAGGTAAATGACAGCGCTGGCTCAGATGTCCCACCATGAAGTCCATCAGGATTTATCTGCAGCCTTGTCTCCGTAAGTCTCTGTTAAATCTGCAGACTTCCTCCTGACATCTTCTCCCTCTGCCTCTTGTCATTGATCCACAACATTATCCTGAGGGTCGAGGAAAACCTCAGCTTTTCTTTTTAGCTCTGCCTAACATAATTTAACTAAACAGCTTCTATGTGTTTTAACATATTTAGGAAGAATCTTCCTTCAATAAAATAAAATAAAATTATGTCCCAGTTCATTACATGTAAAGATCTTCTATACACTGGATCTGATTTTCTGTTTTTATGAACGATAACGTCAGACAGTGATTATTTTACAGATGATATGTTGGTATGTGCCATGTGAAAGAGTGTCTCAAAGAGCATGCAAGCAGTTCTTAAGGTGGTTTTGCAGACAGGTAGGAAATCAGTGCAGCGATGGCACAAATGTAGGTGATGATTCCAAACACGATGGAGAGGACGGAGAGCCACAGCGCCTGGCGAGAGGCTGCACTGGCCCCCTGAAAATCCCCCTGAGCCGATGCCTTGTTGGTCTGAAAAACAGAAGACAGTGAGAAAAGGATTAGTGTTGTAAAAATCTGAAAGATTTGTCATCATTCGTCACTGTCCTCCACAGCTTTCCTCCAGCTCTCAGTCCAATCAGGCACTAATCCCACATTATGTTCCATCCCTGAACACAAACAGCCTTTGGGATTTATCACTTCTTCTGTTTCCTCCCACTAGCCCTTGTCTTTGACATTGACCTGTTTTAGGCAGCGATTGGAAATCATTCAGTATGTGGTTTCTTTTTCATGACTCTAATTAAAGTTTAACGAAGGCATCGATCTAATCAACAGGCCTTTGCATCTCACTGCCAGGTGGCTTCACAGATATATTAATAGATTATTTCTGCAGTGGTGGAAGAACACTTCTGTTGACTACAAATAAAGATGTGATCTGATGATTTCATCCATCTTTGTCGTGGAAGTGGCTGATCATCTCACCTAACACCAGAATAGATTGATTTTATCAACAAACCACCTCCTGAAGTATAAGCTCTGACTGTGATGCTCGATATGTTGGAACAGGTACAACAGGTTTGAGAAATTGTGCTAAAATAGTAAATTAAATCAGCATTATTTTTATGATTGGTTTTAAGTGTGATGCTATCCAACCTGTCTTCATGATATTTGAACATCTGAACCACAGCTGGCTGGTACACACAGAGCAGAAGGTTCGTGACCAGCAGTTGTTGGATCGCGTCAGCTTAGGTTTGTGTTTTGTGAATACCTTCTGAGAAAGGTAGAAGGCTGCGATGCCCAGTGGCCAGAAGCAGCAGAGCATAGAGAAAAAGGCCAGACCCAAGTAATCCTGAGGGATCATGAGAGGAAAGTTGCTCTCGCTGTCTGTATCACTCAGGTCTTCAATGGACGAGTCCTGGGATTCAAACAGAGAAGGTGATTTCAGTTCAGCAGTACATCTCAGATATGTGGACATTCTTTAAAATGATGACTTAAAGAGATTCTGAAAAGACGCCCACATGTTTTACATCACAACATCATCATAAATCTCCTGTTTTAACTTTACAGAAGATCATCACTCTTTAGTGACGATCCAAACTGCTCTAGGTTTATTTTCTTTACTTTGTATTTACAGAGATGGTGAGACGCGTTATTTAAACCAAGAAAATCAAACTTAATTTCATCAAACATGGAGCTTTAAAACAAGTCCTGTTGAATTTAACAAAAACAATCTGCTGAAACACTAAATCACAGTGAGCATGAACAGCATCATGTTTTGTTATATCATGTCGTCCACAGTAAGAGGAAAACTTTGCCTGTGACTGAATGGGGTTAGTCTGAATGTGCATGAGCTCAGCTGACCGCAGGCTGTTCATGACTCATTTCTTTTTATAAACAGCTGCTTATTAGATCCGACTTCAACTCCACCACGTTACTTTGCTTGTTTCATTATGTGCGTGAAATGGCTGTGTATCTCATGAATATGCTTCAGTGACATTTAACTGAATTCTTTACACGCAACCAGAAAATGTTGTTTGTCTGCAGATTTAAAAGATCCTCTACAGAAACCCTGAAAGGAGAGTTAGTCAGTAGAATGTGATGAGCGTGTTCCATAAAGCCACACTGCAGCGCCGGCTGTGGGCTGGTTGGTTTGACACGCTGTCCGTCATCATTATTCCTGCTGATGTTTAACAACAGCATTGTCTTTTTCTTGTCAGTCTCCTTACAATATGTCTGGTAAATGATATGGAGACAGTCGTTGAGTTAATCCCAGTGCCCCCCCCACCCACACACACACACACACACACACCACCGAGCCTGTTGTCCCACCTTGATGTCAGTATTTTCTTAGATTATTTGTGTACATGAAACTTTTATCCCCGACTTACTCATGCTTGAAAACAAAACAGCAGATGACACATTCCTCAAACTGTGTGTGTTTCAAAATAATCACTTTGTATGTTTCGATAAATGTTCAAAATTAGTGAAACCAAAGAAACTTCCTGTGTTTTCTTTAAGTAAATGTCTGAATACAGAATTGTTTTAGATCTGCACATTTGTCCTTGTAGTTTATACATTATATGTGAGTTTAAAAAAATGAAAAAACACCTTTTATAGTTTGGTAAAAAAGAGAAAATCCCTATCAATAAAATCAGTTTTACAGTGAAACTAATGAAGTAGTTGATCTTCCTCTGATCATGTGGAGTCTCTCAGGTTTTCATGTTGAGCTGCTTCTCTTCCTGTGGACGTTGTGTTCACATGTGAGCGCAGACCAGGACTCGGGGGATGAACACAGTTCTATTCACTGCATTTAGGATCAGCTGACTCGAAGCTTTAGATCCACATTTATCCAGTCTTCTCTAAGATTTCTACTCCTTATTGATGCACTTCAGAGGTTTGGATAATAACAGTTCTTTTAAAATCTCACTGTTTTTTAACCTGATCAGTTTGTTTGATCCTCTGATTGATCCATCGACTCGCTGCTTGCAGTGTGTCAAAGACTCGTTTGATCCAGCTGTGTGACAGAATGTGAACATCTGGCAGGCTGATGTGTGAAATGAACTTGGCACTATAGTCTTTTCTATTTCTAACTGCTATTTACTGTTTGTGAAAATAAAAAAGAAAAGTCATTTAAAACGTGAAAGACTTTAATGACCTTAAAAATTTAACCTGAACTTTTTACCTTCAGATCGATTTAGATTTTTCGGGGTTTGTGCTGTGAACCTGTCAGCTTCCATCAGAGTTACAGTCTTCTTAACATGCTGCAGCAGGTAACTGGACCTTTAAATCTGACCTTGGTGGAAAAATCTTTGAAGTTAAAAATCGAACCTGTAGTCTGCAACTTTTACACAACATCTCATTCTGACTCAGAAAACACCATATTTCTAGTTCTAGTTGTTCTCAAAGTGCTGATGGATGTGAAACGTCTTGAAAGCTGCAGTAGTGTTGCGGCCTGCTCTGCAACAAGAAAGCAGCTTTATATAACCTGTTTTACTGACAGAGAAGATGAACTGCTGCCTACCTTAAAATACATTGCTCATACGTCTATTTTAGTTTCCTCGTTGGCTGCCAGAATCTGTACTGAGAATATAAAGATTCTCTGTTTTTCATGGAAGGTTTCACTGACAAAAAAAAGATCTTGTCCAAGTGAAATATGTGTTTCTACACAAAAGCTACACATCTTCAGATTTGACCAGCTGGTTGGATAAACAGATTAAAAATAATAATAATAATGATAATTTAAGACAGTTATTATTTATAGTTTGAGTCTTTCATTTGATGAATTAAAACAGACAATCAGTTTGTTTCTGCTCTCAAGGAGAGATTCAGATTACAAAACTGTCCAAATCATTTAAATCTGTTTTATGATTGTCCAAGTAAATCTGCCAGCTGCCGATCCTTGAGTTCCTAATTTCATTATGAAGTGAAATACCAACCCCACTATCAGCACAGCGTTAAGAGTTGTCTTTAAAGATTTGAGTCAACAGGGCAGAACTTCTCTGCTCTGATTGGTTAGTTCTGCTGGTTTTATCATCATTCTGCATCAGCTACAATGAAATTTAAAGTTTGAAAAACATTTAACTGAATACAAAGTTTCTGTAAAACCTTTGAGTGCAGGAAGATTCTTTAACATTTAGTAAAACTCTGACGTGCACCTAAAACAAACTGCAAGATATTTTAAATCATTGTTAGGACAGATTTAAACTTAAAGTCTTACATCAGAGTCAGGGAGCAGATCGTCTTCATCATCCATGCTGCAGGACATGCTGTGGAAGTCCTGCGTCTCAGCCAGAAGCTTCCTCTCCAGTGTTGAACCGGGTCGAACATCTACGAAGGTGGTCTCCAGGTAGTCCTTGTTGAGCAAGGAGTCTGTTTGATCCCAGAGGGGGGCAGCTGGATAAAAGGATTCAAGTGTTCGAGGTAAAGAACAAGGGTCCAGTAACTGCTGCTGCTGAAGCTCAGGAGGATGTCCACAATAGCTCCTCCATGCTAAAGGAGGGTAGGCCCTGTCCTCCTCACATTTAACCAAGATCCCCTTAAACAGTCCAACCTGGGCCTGTCCTGGTCCTGGTCCCAGCCCTGGACCAGATATTCGGTTGTTACTGGTGTTTTCTCCCAGAAGAGGGTGCTCCAACTCATTTATATTCTCCATTTTTCTTTTTTAATCCAAACGCACAAGAGGCCACCACATCAACAACCGAATGTAATCTACAAACCGGCTGCGTCTCGCTCGAGAGCGTCCAGTGGGTTCAGACAAAGGCAGCTGCTTTGATGGCTTTAGTGATTCAGTGATAATCCATCTTTAATCCTATTCTTTAATTTTTCTCTTATAACAGGGCTGGATCCAGAGGAAAACAACACATGTCAGATTAAAGCTGGTGGCAGCAGGTCCTGTAGAAACGAGACACCTGGAGACGTGCTGCGTGACTGAAAAATGCTGTTTACCTCATGATATAAACCTTTTAGGGTTTACTGTTCAGAGTTTGTCCCATGTCATGTTTTTACATGACAAATCTTCTAATTTTAGCTCAGTTTTCTCCTCCAATATGATAAAAAGCCAGATATAATTTAAAAGGGTCTTGATTAGGTTCAGACAAGCTAATGAAAACAGTGGACAATGTGACTGCTGAGGAATAAGACTGGAAACAGTCTCATGTAATGAAATGGGAATCCTTAAATGAAGTCCCTCAGGCTTTCTATTTGGCTGCCCATGTTGGAAATGGGAAGTGGATAATGAGTTGACGATTAACTGTCATATAAGTTATTTAAAAAAAAAGAGTCTGAAGACATTGTGACATTGTTTAGTTTGTTCCTCAGGTTTAAAAAAAAATGCTGCAATACTGTGTTCAAGTGATGCTGCGGAGCGTCACCTCCAGCAGCAGTCAAGCTGGTGGTGCAGTGAACAGACTGGGACAAATATGAGGGCAGTTAATCTTTAAAAACAAAGAGGCTCCAGAAATAGATTCCTGTGGTGCTCATTGACCTGCCAACATCCCTTTTGTAGTAACAGGAAGTGATAATGAGGTGGTGTTGATTTATGGCTGCAGGTTTGTTACTCTGAGTGGCAGCACTCCACTATGATGTTTAATTTTAATGCACACCATTTGCTTAAAAAGGTTTCCACTCAGGACAGATGAGGATTTGGTTGAGTGTCTTTCTGATTCTCCAACCAGGCTGATATCTGTTGAAAGAACAAGATCACACAAATACCTTAGTATTAAAATCTAACTCCAGTTTTCACACACACAGTTGTTTCTAAGACTTTTGTCCCAATCAGGCTCCAATTTGAGCTGATTTTTCTTCACATGTATGAAGACAAGAACACATTTCTCTCAAGATACAACACAACAAATCAACGTTCCTTTAAGGACTCCTGAGGACTCCTGAGGACCACAGCAGGTCTAACAGCCTGATGGAGTTGATTTCATATTACCTCATTGAGCAGTAAAGAAAAACTGTAAGATTATTATTAATGAAGTCATTAATTATATTTCTGCTACCAAGTGGAATCCCAGTGTGAGACTTCAGACTTCGATTAGTTTCGTTAATAAGATCACAAAACAGAAGCAGAGTGAGATCATGTGGGTGGCTGCGAGCTTTAAACATGTTTTAAATGGCTGGAGGTTGTTTCTTTATATTATGTCCCACCTCAAAACAAACTTTAGCCTCTCTTATTGTCACTGCTTGCTGTTTTCAACAATAATATCTGTCAACAGTGACATGGCTTATATCATTAAAGTTTGAACTTATGGAAAAGCAGCAGTGTCCATCTAATGCAACCTGAAAAAAGATGGAGGACACATGACAAGATGTCTCCATCACCTTTACTAATTCATTTCTTTGTTACTTTCTTTTAGTTTCACTTGCTGTTAGATGAAGTTACTGTTTGTTCGTGTTTTGCATCATAAATATAAAATCTGTCCCTAAATACATCAATCCAGAATATGAAAGACTTCTTCCTCTCATGATTTATGATGCAACAGGGTAAAAAAAATCAGTTTAAGAAAGAGTTAGAGCAGGTAGGACGACAAAGCAAAAGCAAATAACCAAACTGCAGCAGATTTACTGCATACTTACTACGTGCACACATGCATGCACACACTTACACACATGCACGCACGCATGCACACACACAAGTATCTTTTAACAGCCTGGTCCTACATGCTCATTGAATGTGGAGCTGGTTTGTTGAATGTGTGAAACTGTAATTTAATCTCTAATTAGTGCAGTTCAGATTTATTAATAGTGTCAATGACTTTAAGTATTTGGGTGGCAATGAGTAAAAACAAGACTAAAAACAGAAAATAGAAATATTGTCCAACAATGATCTTTTTCTACACTGTTGCATGATCTCACTGCAAAGTATTCAAGAGGCATAAATCACTGTAATTATGTTGATGGACACAAATTGCTCCTTTTTATAGATAAAAGCTTTTAAATGGGTTATCAGGGTTTTTTTTTCACTGTGTTGCCCAGTTAAAATATTACTCCACCAAAATCATTAGGAACAAAATTACAAAATAAACTGTAAACTTGTAATTTTATGTTAGAAGACAGGATACTTCACATCTTCTCAACATATTTATTATCACCTGCTGGTTCATTTACAGACTCTCTGATCACTAACAGGGTGTATAAATAACATGTTATTTAGCTGTTACAGAAACTGTAAAAAACAACTTAAACAACATATAAATGTTTTCGATTCAGCTCTAAAAAGGACTGAAGAAAAAAACACTTAAATATTTTACAAGTCATTATTTTAGAAATGTTTTGTCTGATTTGAGGAAGTGTTGATGCTCCTTTCCTCAACGTTTCAGAGGATTATCAAACCTCATGGGTCAAGCAGGCGCCACCCACCAACTAAAACTAAAATACAAGGAAGAATTCTATTGGACACAAAAATAAAATAAACTTCTACTGCGTAATTTTTAAATAGTTTTCCTGAGAATAATAACCTATAAATAACATCATATGTGCCAGTAAATAACTTGTCGTTAGTGAAACGAGTATATCCATAATACAATTAATGTAGTGAAGATGTGCTTAAATTATTATCAAGTCTTTAAACAATCCGTCCTGTTCTAATGTCTCACAATATCACCAACCTCTCAGATAAACAGACATGCAGCTGTAGTGGATGACTTCAGATGTTTCACCCGTGGTGATGCTGACTGCTTTTGACTCCAAACTGAGAAAATATCAAATCATTGATGTGTGAAGGAGAAAATTGCTGTGAGCTAACAAATCCAAAGAAATGAGGAAAAACTGTTCTGATTGTTTGGAGTCTTTTCAGTCCAGGGTTGATAATAAAGTGTCATTTCACCAAACTACATAATATCTCATCAGTAAGTATTCATCCCACATGGCTGAGAGCTTCATGGGGTGGATTCAATAACTCACTTCGATGCACTATCCATTTAAAAAAAGAGTTGGAGTAATTTGGTGTTCTGTGCTCATGAGGTGCTGAGGGCTCAGTTTCTGTGTCCTCGTGCAGGACGAGCACCTCTCATATTAAACAAGCTGAGAGTTTATCCAACACTATGACGTCAGCTTCTCTCTCGTGGCACTTAAACACATCATGGACATATGATTCAAACTGAACACGTCCTCTTGTGCTCAGTCATGTTTTAATATTTGTCTCACTTTCCCACTTTGCCCCCCTGCTTCTGTCCTTTCCCAATCCCTGCAGCCTCATTCCAGAAGAGATGCACTCAGCTTTATTACACACCCCCTCCCTCCACTCCACCTCTGCCCATCCACCATAAAAAGACTTCTGTCAGCTGTATTATAAGCCAGCCTCCTTTTCTGATTCTGCAACGCTCATAAAACATCCAGTCAGGTGGAAGGGAGCTCACAAGGACGCTGCAGCAAATCACCACTGACACTTTTACAAGAGATCCACCTCTACATCCCCAATCTCTCGCTTCTATTTTAGGCTGGAGTTTTCTCAAACACATGCACTCCATCACTTCTATCCTCTTCATTCTTGCTGCTCTTTTTCAGAATCCAGCCAATAATTTTTGCAAAGAAACCATAAAAAACATGTTTTATTTGCAACAATTCTAACTTGTGACATAAAGAAACACCTCTTCAGACACTGAAATGTTGCTGCTGACTCTCAGAAGCATTTTCAGCAGCTCTGCAGTCACTAATCATCCTAGAAGTAATGGTTGTAATATTTCAGCTGATACAGATCAAGCGAATGCAGATACAGTCAGAAATGAAATGACATGGTGACTGTGGGAGATAGGAGCTGCACACCCTCGCAGGCTTTAATAAAAAAGACTTTTTGAGGAACAGAGATGTCAGCCTGAGAAGACCAGAGTAGGTTTTGAGATATGCCAAAAGAAAAAAAAAAATCTGAGAACCCTTCTGGCATTTAAATGGCCTTATTGGTTTCATTTCCAACCCTTTTCTCTTTCTGTTTCTGCCAAGATCTGTGAGCAGCGACTGATGAGAGCGGAGGAAACAGAACAGAAAAGATAAGCAAAAGAAAAAAGCATGCAGGAACATAAAGAGCTGAAAGTAACACCATGTTCCTATGGAAACACATTCACCATCTAGTGCTCACTGCAGGATAAATGAAGCGGAGGCTAATTTGCCATTTCAGTACTGTTTCTCTGCTTGGCTTGATAAACACAGGATGGGATAATTTCAGCATTGCTGTGCCTCCCAGTGAGGATGCTTCTGTCATGTCAGACTGTAAAAGAAAGATTATTCCCTGTGAGCTACAAAAATAACTGCAGCCATGTTGGACACTGGATTCTTTATGAACCCCTTGTGCAAAATGTGTGTGTGCATTTCTGTGTTGACCAGTCCACTAAATGCCCTGTTCTGACCCACACACACACACGGATACACTTCACACACTAACATTACAACATCATGCATCTGCATCTCTTTGTGTAACACACACATCGCTCACACAGCTGCTGCTCGTGTGCAACGAGGCCCGTGAAATGAGAAGTCACTCATCTGCAATATGTTGCACATGTCTTCAGCATTTCTCTGCAGAGAGAGTGTATTATGTTGTAGTCAGTGTTCTGTGATGTGTGGCTGCGAGCATCGTGGGACACGATGTACACAGCGTACAGGGACTGGCTACAGCTCACAATGTTCTGTTTGTGTAGTTTTATGAGTGTGTGCTCAGTGACTGCAACTAAAAATCAGTCTGACATATTCTCCAGGGTTTAAATATTTGGATGTGTGCTGGGCAGATGTTTGTGTGTGAGTATGTGCCTTTAACATGCAGTAAAGCACAATGTTTGTCAGTGTGCTTACCTGTTTCAATCTGATGTAATCTTATTCTTTTCAATCAAAATACATTCCCAGTTATTTAGATTCATTTCTGCTGGAGACATTTCATTTTATAGTTTAATCACAGGAATTTTAGGAACAGCTTCACACACAGCTGATCAGTAGTTTGAACAAATCTCTAGTTATCAGTAACTCCTCAGATCCAGCTGATGGATACAATAAGGCTGATTTATTGATATTATTTCTTAGTTTATTCCACCACTATTACCCTATTTTCATCAGTTATCAGCCATGTTTTGATCTCATTTATTATTAAAACATCTCATTGCTAATCATTTTAAATGTTATATCCAAATGAACATCGCAACACCCCCAAATTCCTGTGTTACACCCTACAGTGTGGTCCTGATCTAAAGTTGGACAACCACAGCTTGAAGGGTTTTAAAGCAGGAAATGATCTGCTTCATAATCAGCTCTTTATGGTTTCAAGTTGTAAATCTTTTCCCAGGATGAGGAAATATTAGTGTTGAAGGTTGGTGAAACTCTTTGTCTGACTAGTTCAAATTTTAGATTTAACCCCTCAAGGCCTGAATTTATTTCCAATTATGAAAAAAAAAAATAATTTGTGTTTTTGCTTTCAAGTAGATGCTTAATTAAGTTGAGAAAGTTCATTTGACTATAGCACATTTAGCTATAATCACATAGCTACAACTACCTATAACTCCATCTGTGATTGTTCCTTCGAGAAACTAATGCTTGCAAAAGGTTTCCAGGCATGAGTTGGAAATACACCAACCGGTAGTGGAGAATTACAAAAAGTAATGTGGTTGCATTCTGAGCGGAAATGGATTGATGAGAATTCTCGACAACAGGGGTCAAGGGGTAAAGCCTCTCAGTTTTTGTGAGACGAGGAGCAAATGAAAAACTTGTTAGGAAAGAAAAATGTCTGTATTTACAAAAGATGTACAAATACATGCAAACAACTGTTTCACTAAAGATATTTTTGTCCTTGTTTAAGCCGTCAGTCTAAATTGGTTGCAAAATATCAGCAAAAGCACATTAAACAACAATGTTTGTATTTGCCATTCTTGATCATGGATGAGGGAGTGTGATGTTGATTTACATGTGATGGGATCTCAGATATGTTCTGCTGCATCATGCTGCATCATGCTGTTCCATCTGGTTTGTTGTAGAAGGGGAGTGATGTAGAGGTGCAGCAGATGTTGTGGCCTTCACAGTCACCCACCTGACATGGTTTAAGATGAGCTGAACTGCAGGGTGAAACAAAAACAGGGAAGTTCTTTGAGACTGATGGAAAAAACATCTCAGGTCACAAAGTTTTTGAGACATGTTGTTGTTTAAATGAGCAACATGTTAATCTTTGTTTGAGAAAAGTTTGTAGAATTATTTGAGAGGTTCTGACTTCAATCTGTGGACAAAAGCTGCACAAACACTGAAAACCGCTGCAGTTTTAGTTATGAGCTCACACCTAGGGTCAATTTAGAGTTACTAATTAACCTATGAGGCATATCTTTGGTTACAGAACATGCTAACTCCATGCAGAAAATGCACTGTTCCACATTGCAGCTCTCGTTAGCTTCATTTTTGGAAAGAACATTCTATATCTGCAGGTCTGGTCTCACCACTCAGTCTTATTTCAGAATAAGAGTTTATCTTTTTAACATAAACAAATAGTAAAACTGTGTTTTCATCTATTTACTTTCCAGTTCCAAATTTTTTTTTTTCTTGAGTTTGAAAAAGTATGTTGAAGTTATGTGTCATACCCAAGTAGAGGAACAGTTAACAATGCTTTCTAAATATAGTATGTTAATATTAATTTATCAGATGGCTCTCCTGAACTGTTTCAGGCCTGATATTGATGTTAATGTTAAGAATTTCTTTATGATAGTTAAAGACATTAATTTCTTATCAAGGAGATTTTTATTGTCCTGCCTTTATTTTGCCAATAAAGATATTAACATTACATTTACAACATTTTTATGTATGTTTGTAAAAATTGTGAAGCATTTTTGCAGATTATTATAAATGTATAAAATTACATGACGAAAAAATGCAACATTTATTGTTTCATCCAAAATTCTAATAATCATCAAATACATGAAAAACAAAACATTCATGTTGTAGTTGCTTATTAACTCAAATGAAATTCAAATATAAATGTGTCTTAGAAGTCAAATGATTTGATGTCTGTGTGTGTGTGCACATTTGTAATTAAATGTTTATGCAAGGCAAGGCAAGGCAAGTTTATTTGTATAGCACAATTCATGTACAGGACAATTCAAAGTGCTATGCAGACACACATATACTTTTTCTTCCAAAGTTTTTTTTATTAGTTTGCTATTTGTTTGTTCACTTGTGTTGAATTCTATAATATTTATGTGATTACATTCCATGTGTAGGTGGGATTCATTTTACATCGTGCTCCTTTTCTTTAATCATCATGTTTTCATCATGTTTTCTGATCTTTACAACTTTCTTTTCTAATTATCATCATCATCGCAGACTGCGGGAGCGGTGAGTGCACCCCCTTCTCCACACAGCCCACCCACAGCAGAGAAAATGACCCTGCACTTAATCAGGACTCCTGGCAGGCAAAACACGCTGCGTGTCCTTTCAAAGCACTCTTTTTTCAGATTGTGTCCCCTGCATGTAACACTGAAGGCTGAAAATGAGCACCTGGCATAGATTATAAATGTGTTTTGGTTTTGTCAGATTGTAAGCATCATTCTGGTTCCATCAAACTGTACACCAGGCGCTGTAAACCAGCAAAACAACGGTAAACAATGAAGCTTTGCAGTGTGTGTTCTCACAAAGGGGGGGTTGCTCTGCAGCTAATGCTTCTATTCCTGGATGTTTTTGTAAGGAAAATGATGCTAAAACCAAAAAAGACTTGATCAATAAGCAGGTGCAGATCATTAGCAGGAAGTCAGATTTAATCATCTGTCTTTCACAAACCAGTTTTTGAATCAGTCATTGTAAGATTTAATACTGAGAACATTTACTTTAATGTATTATGTATTTGTTCTGCAGCTATAAGATAAATCTGTAATAAGAAATTACTAGAATACACATGCAGTTTAATGTGTGAAAATCATATAATGAGGTTGAACTTGATTTAAAGTATGTGGTGATGAAACAATAGCAGTCTTAGTAAATAGTAAATAGTTATATATGCAGTTTGAATGAACAGCAACCTTCAGATTCTTGTTTCATGTTTTTCTTTCAGTGTTTTCTCACCTTCCAGTTGACTCCTTGTGTTCCTGTCAGGATGAAACGTGGTGAAGAAACAGTGGAATCAAACGTCCCAGCTGGAGGATTTTACAGTCCAATCTTGCTTCATTTGCTCTCAGAGTGCAGAAAGTGTGTGTATTGTATATATAGCTGCGCCTGACTAATCATGAGCAGAGAATCTCACATGTGTTTGTGTAGGAGCTGCAGATTTCAGTTTGGTGGAAGTCAAACTTGTCAGCATCTCATCAGCTTGAATGATGATGTTCCACCTGCACAACCTGGCTGCAGAAACGTGCACGCTCTGTGAAAGATGTTCCATCCTCTCCTGCACAACATCCGGATGCTCGACATCTCCTCTTCCTCCACCTGCTCAGAGAAAGGTGAAGGTCCTTCCTTAATCCTTCTTCTGGTTACCGTGTCAGCTTTCTTTTGTCGCCCTGACTTTACAAATAGAGCGTCTCTTCTTCTTCCTCCTCCTCCTCTCCTTCCTGTCCTCTCGCTCTCCTCTTTTCTCACTCTCACTCCCTCTTCGTATGGATGACAAACTGGGTCCTAAAGCCTGCTTCTCCACCGCCTGACCATGTGTTTGTTATATTTTATTTATTAGGTTGTCCTCGTAGGAATAGCAAAAGAACACGCACATGCAAAGTGAGGACGTTTTGCCTTTTCTTACTTCCTTAAGAGGATTACTGGGTCAGGGCTTGATTTTGGGTTTGGATTAGGATTGGGGTTAAGACTATAGTGAGGTTAGCAGAAGTAACACAGATACATGCTTTCATTAATATGCAATTTTATATGAGAACTCTGGACAAAAAGCAAATGTAGGTTTTGAAGGCAAAATCCAACAATGAGATGAGAAATCTCAGAGATGCAACAACGTGAAGCCAAAACAAAAATAAAAATAAAAAACAGTGAACAGACTAGACAAAGTGAAGACAAACAAAGAAGTGGGAGTGCTGTGCTGGGGTGAACGAGTTGTAACCCACTTCTGAGTATGTACACGTCGCCACTAGGTTCGTAGGAGCTATGAGTAAGAGTAATAACCAGGGACACCAGTATAAGTTATGAAAAGCAACTTTTAGTTGTCAAAATCATTTGAACAGAACACAATTAACAATGCCTATGGGCCCTTTAAATGTAAAATAAAATAGAATAAAATAAATTGTCCTTCCAAAGGTCTTGGTTCAGAATTGTTCGTTATGGATCCAAAGTTCAAGTCAGGTAAGTCAGAGTAAAATAGTCAAGTCAGGAGTGTATTCAGTGTGGCTCCTGTTGGTGTCAATTCTTGGAATCGGCACAATCCTACCACAACCTCAGCTGAAGGATGTGGTGATGATCAGAGTTCTGCTGGGAGGCTCGCCATCTACAAGTCGCTGGTTAATCTCGTTGACACAAGGACTGAAGCTTCATCAAGTTTTTTCCAACCAATATGAAACGACCTGACCAAGTGAGAGTTTCTACAGAGGAGACCGGAACAGTTAAGGTGGCTCCTCGACGACTCTCCAACGTCTTTTTCTCTCGCTCTCCAGCTCCCACGAGCGAAACAACACCAGAGTCTCGTTTGCGCATTTGCGATGTTAAGCTACTGCAGGTATCTTTGTGCATTACTTCCGGTTTTTACAAAATAAAGTCCCGGTTTCAAAATAAAACACACAAGCATTTACAATCATGAAATTAAAAGAAATAACGATCAGATAAGAACATAAATCATTACTTTAACCCACTTTTAGGCGGGTTACAGAGTGAAATCCCCCCCAGGAAAGATGACTCTACACTGCATCATCTCTTTCATGTCCACCTCACCCTGACGGGCTTCAGTCACACGGATCAACCCACATTAAGGTCTTCAACATGTAAAAACAACCCTGGCTGCAGGCGTGTGCTTATTTTGCCTCTTTCACTGGAGGATAAAGCTCAGGCACTGCTGGACAGCAATCTAAAATCCACAGGGCTTATGTTGAGTATTTGATGAGGTGCACTGCTTTTAGCTAGAACCCCCCTCCCCCAGAAACACTGTAACCTTTACACTGTTGTTTGTTTTTGTTGTTTGCTTCTTTTGAGCCAGTCAGCTCAGACTCAAAGCTGCTGATCTGAGGCTCCATTTGTTTCTGGGTTCTCTGTCCATCATCATATCAATATGTCCTCTTTAGTCTGAGCACATCCTCCACTCCACTTTTTCTTTCTTCATCCTTCCATCTCACCCTTTCACCTCTTCTCTTCAATCACCACAGCGCTCTGCTTTAAATGTTAAAGGATGGGGGCGGGAAAGAGATGAGAAGATTGATTTGTTGGTAGGAATGAATTGAGGACACTAATGTTATTGTACTGAAATAAAAAAAACTGTACACTTTCCTCCATCAACCTAAAATTCATCTCAGCTATTATCTGTGAGCAATAGAATTCTGAATTTCTGTTTGTTTGTTCTGTTTTTAGATGTTTTTCTGCAGTACCGGGTGAAAGTGTCTGATCTAAACTTGAAGACGTCGTCCTTATCAACAAGCTTTTGATGCCAAATAGAAAGTGTTGTAGATGGAAATACAGC
>SSNP01000184.1:26125-77444 GCA_006937955.1 Pachypanchax playfairii | reverse complement strand
CAGCAGCTACACACAAACATCACTGAATCAGGTGTTTAGAATATTTCACATCTTTTCTGTTCAGTGGTGTCTGAAGTCAGAGTAGTGGACGGAATCAGCAGCTGTTCTGGCATACTGGAGGTGAAGGATCAGGGACGCTGGAGACGTGTGAGACCTGGAGAACCTGGCTGGAACCTGACGACAGCAGCTGAAGTGTGCAGACAGCTCGACTGTGGATTCATAGAGTCACTGAGTAAAATTACAGGTTCCATCTTAAAGATCTCCTGTTCAGGTTCTGTCTTTAACTTCCTTTGTTGCGTCTTTAGGAGAGAATTTGAACTAAATCAAATTAAAGTGAATTTTATCTGAAAAGAATCTCTAAAGTTTCTGAACAAAACATTTTCTTTCTGATGCTACAGTGTGATTCATGTAACAGAGTCTCATTATGATGTTTAAAACATTTCTGTCATTATTGTAGAAACAAAAACAGGTTTTATAAAAGAATAAATACAGCAACATGTGAGGGTTTGATGTAGAACATCTCTGCATGTTCTACACATGAACTACGTGACGAGAGAAAAGATCAGATCCAACAAACTGAAAACTGGTTTATGACAATAGAACAGATTTGTGTTAAACTGTCCGACATGTTCAGGACGTGAAACCAGGAGATGGAATTAAAGAGCTCGAGTCTTAAACTGGTAGAAATGATGAAACATGTCTGACTGTGAAGAGATGAAGAAACCATGACTTCCCTTTAAACAGCTGCTCCTCTTCCTCTCTGTCCAGACTCAGTCAGGCTGGTTGATGGAACTGGTCCATGTTCTGGTAGACTGGAGGTAAAGTCCCACCAGTTGAACCAGTCCTGGTCCTCAGTGAGTGAAGATGGTTTTGACCAGCAGGATGCAGAAGTGGTCTGCAGGGAGCTGGGCTGTGGTCCTCCTTCAGTCCTCCAGGGGGCGCTCTATGGAGACACAGAGGCTCCAACATGGAGCAAAGAGTTCCAGTGTGAAGGCAGTGAGTCTGCTCTCATGGACTGTGATGGTTCTGTTAGAACATATTCTGGTAAAGCTGTTGGACTCACCTGTTCAGGTAACAGAACGTTGGTATAAAGTTTATATTTATAATTCATGCAGTTACCTTTAGATTTACATGTTGAATGAAGTTGTTTTAATAAATTCTATTAATTTGATAATAAGTTTCTGTTTTGATCCAGAACCAGATGATTCCATCAGGCTGGTTGGAGGAAACAGTCGGTGTTCTGGAACACTGGAGATTAAATATCGAGGGAAATGGAAACCAGTCGATGTGTTTCCTTTTCCATCAAAGTTTAAATATGGAGTGTGTAAACAGCTGGATTGTGGTTCTCCTGTTTTAATCAAACACAGAACAAGTTCATACCAAGAAGCCTGGTGGTTGAGTTCTAACTGTGATGGATCATCTCTGCCAGAATGTGTGGAATGGAGCGAAGATGCTCCTTTTGTCTTAGAACTCACCTGTTCAGGTAAAACATTGTATCTTGTCTGTTGTATGTTTTCATCTGTCAGCTGTAACTGAATCAAACACAGTGTATGAGAGAGAAAAGCTGAGGGTGGAAGAGGTTCTGAGTTCTGCAGCTGCTTCAGAACCCTGATGGTGCTTCAATAATCCTCAAAGTAAAAACTGAACCAGTTTCTGCTTTTCTTGGTTTTCATATGCAGAAGATGCAAAACACAAGAACAAAAGCAGAAACAGAAGAGAAAAACATTCAGTTGTTTTCTGTCTGTTGGGTGTTCAGGGTTGTAGATTTTCAGAGAAGTTTTGTGTTTCATCTCATGTTGTCTTGTTGTTCTCCATAAAAATGAGTTCTTCACTTCATTTTCTGATGTTTGATGCTGGAGACTCTCTGATGAGAAGAATCCATCACCTCCCAAAGTTTGATTTACTTCTTTTCTGTTGGAATCTTCTCTCTGTGCTCTCGTGGTCCAGCTGTTACCTCGTTTACGTTCTGTCATCAGCTGACGAGGCAGCAACATGTGATGATTTATACTCCATGTTGTTCAGCTACAGTCCAATCAGTCCATTGAATGAAAACTGGAATATATTGAATTACATATGCAAAATAAACATTATCTAAAATGTTGTTTGAAAATCTGTCTAAATCTGGAACAGTGAGCACTTCTCCTTTGTGGAGATAATCCATCCCTCCTCACAGGTGTGTCATATCAAGATGCTGATTAGACAGCATGATTATTGCACAGGTGTGACTTAGACTTGACACAATAAACACAAGCAAAAAATAAAATTCATGCTTTCAGCTTACTAAGTGATTATTTTCAGAGCCAAGAAAACTGTCCACCTTTGCTGGATGGTATGTTTGTCTTTGGGTGTCTGTTCTGTTTCTTTCCATTTTATTTAAACAATATATTCAAAGTTCATTCAATACATTCAGACTTATTGTTATATATATATAATAATTTACTAAATGACATGCCATAACACACACACATCTCAATATATATACAGTATATATATATATATGCATATACTACTGTGTATGTGTAAATATGTGTGTTTAAACACACGGTGCTTATCCCCCCCGACAAATCGCACACTGGGCTTTTTCACATTTTATAGAGTCTCACCTTTTAGATTAAAGTTATATTTGTTTCCTCTTCTTCTCTGTCCAGACTCAGTCAGGCTGGTTGATGGAACTGGTCTATGTTCAGGTAAACTGGAGGTAAAGTCCCACCAGTTGGACCAGTCCTGGTCCTCAGTGTGTGAAGATGACTTTGACCAGCAGGATGCAGAGGTGGTCTGCAGGGAGCTGGACTGTGGACCTCCTTCAGTCCTCCAGGGGGCGCTCTATGGAGACACAGAGGCTCCAATGTGGAGAAAAGAGTTTCACTGTGAAGGTAACGAGTCTGTTCTCCTGGACTGTAGAAGATCAGGTTCAGATAGAAACACCTGCTCACCTGGTAAAGCTGTTGGACTCACCTGTTCAGGTACAGCCGCAGTTCTGTTTGAGTTTTTAATTATGATTTTTATATAAATGTCTTCTCTAAACAATCACCTGTGTTTTAACAGACAGTGATGTTCGATTGGTGGGAGGAGCTCGTCGCTGCAGTGGAGTGTTAGAGATCAAATATGATCAAATCTGGAGAAAATTGGATGTGATTCATGGATCAAGTTTCTGGAGTCTGAAGGAAACAAACAAAATATGTCAAAAACTGAACTGTGGCTCAGCTGTTTCAACACACATTAAAAGACAAGAATCAGAAGAACCATCAGTACTGATAGAGACCTCCTGCTTTAAGACTGAATCATTGAGAGACTGTGTGACAGGAGTAAACAACAGGATCGCATTTATAGTGACAATTACCTGTTCAGGTAAATCATTGAGACCAATATTAATCCCAGTGTTTAATTATCAGCAGGTTGTATTGAAGTGATCTCAGAGTAGAAACTCTTCACCTTCCATTGATGTTAACAGCTCACAGACACTCTGAAACGGACCCCAGAGACCAGCAGGAGACTCGGCTTTAATGTCTCTTCATATGTTTCAAACTTTTATTTTTGTTCTGATGAAGGAACCTGATGAGTTTTTCTTCAGAGGAACATCTAGAACCTTCCAGCAGTTCTCCATCTTTCTCTTTCTGTATCCAGAGGAGGAGCTGCAGACTTGATCCTGTTAACTCATTTATTTCCTTTAATAATCATTTTTCTGTCTTTTCTGACATCAAGATTATATCAGATTAGCAGGTGAGTCCAGTCGCTGTGCTGGAACACTGGAGATGTTTCTACAGGATCAGTGGAGACCAGTGTTTGACTGGAGTAATTGGGACGTGAGTTCAGCTGCTGCAGTGTGTGTTCAGCTGGACTGTGGTTCTATAGTTTCAACCAGAACATTCAGGGAGTCTTCATACAGACCTGTGTGGTGGATCAGTTCGTCCTGTCTGCAGACAGAATCTTCACTGAGAGACTGTCTATCAGGGGATTTTGGTGAAAGTGATTGGAGCCTTGAGGTGATCTGCTCAGGTAACTGAACACTCAGATTATTTAGTGATTTTCTTTTAGAAACTTTCCTCCAAGGGCCCATGCTGCAGAGGAATCTGTCATGTTTATACCTGTTAGTAACCATGGCAACTGCTCTGGACTCAACTGCTGAAATTTTGCTGCTTTCAGAACATCTTTTCATTGATTGTTTTACAATAAGCCAATAATGTCTCTTTCTTTCTTGTTTAACCAGGTTTGTTGGTTGAAGCGAGTATCTTCCTCTCTTCCTTCACTAACGGGGTCTCCAAAGCCATAAAACAGGGGTCTGAGGTTTCTATTGGCTCAGATTTCAGCATCATGTGCTCCATCAAACCTCAGTACCAAGGTGGTTCCTTCCAGCTCATCTTCATCACCTCCAACTCAACACAGAACTACTTCCTGCCTGCTGCCAATCACTCCGCCCACTTCCTGTTCTCTGCTGCAGACCACTCCCACCAAGGAAACTACAGCTGTTTACCACCTTGATGTTTTCAACCATAACTTCTCCTCTACGAGCCCGCTGCTCAGTCTCACTGTCTCAGGTAACTTCATGAGGTGATCCTAGTCCAGGTTCAAACAAAGTCAACAAGACAATTGAAGAATCTTTTGTTTTTAAATGGATTTATCTTCTTAAGACACTTTATTGTCTTCATGTCCAGGAAATCCAAGTAAACTGTGAGGTCTGACATCAAAACAAAGTTTATAGAAACATTGATTTAGAATATTTGAATCTGCTGCAACATGATCATGAATGTGTTGAATTCACTTTCAGGTTCTTTGACTGATTTGATCATCAGACTAGTTGTTGTCCTGCTGGGGATGATGGTCTCAATCCTGGTCCTCTACTTCTACTTCAAGGTACTATACGTATCATGCATGGTATATTCAGTTATTCTTGCAGTTCTTCTAAAAGCCGATAATGTTTGTGAGCAGCAGCAGGCTGATGGATCCAGAGCTGAAGGCTGCAGAGAGGAGGAGACTGGTGAGAGAATGGTGAGTCTGGGTTCCTCATTTTGTCAGAATAGAATTACTCTATATTTATTTTACTTCTGCTGTTGTATAATAGCATTTATTTGAGTTTATGTCACAACAATCTGTATGTAATGTGTGTAAGGGTTTGAGTCTCTGCGTGCAATAGTGTGTTTAGGAAAATGGATGTTTTTGTTTTCATGTTTATGTATAAGAACAATCTGTGTAGTCAGTCATTTACTTTGGGTACATTAGTTTTGCCTCTAACAACAAAGTAAATGACCTGGTGTATCTTTGACCAGGACATGTTCCTTTAGCTCTCATATAAAACATGTTACACCATGGGACGACCTTCTTCCACCTCTGCGTGACATTGGTAAAACTAGAAAAGCACTCAGAGCGCAGACCTCTGCCAAGTGGACATATTGTAGAAAGTATTATGTCCATATCCTTAAAAAAAATTCCCGGATCCAGACAGTAATCCGGATCACCCCCAAAATCGAATCAAGTTGTTCCTTGGGTCATTTCTGACCTTTCCTGAAAGTTTCATCAAAATCCATCCATTAGTTTTTGAGTTATCCTGCTAACAGACAGACAAACCCAGATGAAACCTCCTATGCAGAGGTAATTATGAGTATTCTATCCCAAAGCGATGCAGAAACAGTAGTCCATGCATTTATTACTGATTTTACTGATTTTACCTCCAGCTGATCCAAAATGCTGCTACCAGAGTTCAGAGATCATATTTCTCCTGTTTTAGCATCACTTCATTGGTTCCGTGTGAAATCCAGAATAAAGTTTAAAATGTAAATTTAAAAGGCCTTGAATGACCAAACTCCATCTTATATTAAAGATCTTGTTGTTCTAGATGTTCCTAAAAGAGCACTTCACTCTCAGACTGCAGGTCTGCTTCTGGTTCCTAGAGGTTCTGAAAGTAGAACATGAGACAGAGCTTTCAGTTATCAGGCTCCTCTCCTGTAGAACCAGCTCTGTCTACTTTTAAGAATAGGCCTAAAACTTGTGTTGCTCAATAATGTGAGGTTATCCTGATTCATCCCTTTAGTTATGCTGTTATAGGCTTAGACTGCAGGAGGACATACTGCATGTTTTCTATGAGATCCAAAGGACACGTCCAGGTCAAAGATAAGCCCGTCTCCAGTTTGTGTTTCTCAGGATGCAGGATTGTGTTGAATTGACAAATCAACCTGATCAGCTGGTTCTTTAAATTATATGTATTTTACTAATTACAGTAATAACTTTCTGCTTCTGATTAACATTTTCATAAAAGTAACTTTGAATCTGGATTATTGATACTGGATTGGACTTTATATTTCTGGCGCTTTATAAATTAAAACTGAGAATTAAAAATAATATGTAGTTTGAAGGTAGATTTAGTTTAAAACACAGCTTCCACTCTGCAGTTAGTGAGTGTGCGTTTGCTGATATACATGCCCAACACAAAACCTGATGAGAAAATTCATCAGTATCACAACAATAAGTGCTTTACAGCAAGGAGCCTGCACAAGGTCACAAAATGATGCTATTACTCAACTCTCTGCACTCTAAAGCCTATTGTTCTCTCTGCCCCTCATTTTGTCCGCTGGCTTGTAATTTATTTTATGCAGCAGTCACAAACTTGTGCATATCTTCCTTCTTTTTTTCATTAACCTCCAAATGAACTGAAACAGCACCTTGTTTTGAAAATTTGAAAGAGACCGTAGAAGAGCCATAAATCAGAACAGACAGCCATTAAATACCACGGCATGAACACAAAACACAGTACACACTCACAGGTACACACAGACACACGTGCACATCCACACACGTGCTCGTATGAGGAGCTTCTGCTAGATTTTGATGACTGTAATGAAATAAATGCTTAAGTGACCATTTAAGAGGATTAGATGAGCAAAGTGAGAAGGAAGGCACGATGAGGCAATAGCTTTGGTTTAATTGTGTGAGAGTTAGTCTGTGTGTGTCTACGTGTGTGTGTGTGGGGGGGGTAATAAGAAGGGACAAAAATGGAAACATCCACAGAGAAAGGACAAGAGACGGGATAGGATGGGAAACCTCAGGCCTTCTGGTAATTAAGGTGATTAATATCCTCCACCAAGCAGATGTGGTGGTGGGGGATGGGGTTGGGGGGGGGTGGGGTTGGGGGGGTGGGGGTAATGGAACTGGATTAAGAAAAATTGCTTCTCATAAAGTTTGTCTGTAAAGGACTTGAGGAGGCTGAGAACACCCCGAAGAGAGACAAGCGAGGACGGAGAGACACGCAGAGGCTGTCCACAAGAAACATGAATTCAATACAAGACAGATATACAAAAACTGAATCTAATAATTCTCTCTTTCTGCTCAAGACTGATTCACCTTCACAGACTGGCCCAAGAAACGAGTCTTCTCATCGGATCTGATCAGACTTTTGTGTCTTTGTGACACTGAGATTGATCAGCTTTTCCTCCTTGGCTGATAGTTGCATTGTAAATAGACTGTAAATAAAAAAAAACTCATAGGGTTTCTATAAAAAATAGTGAAAATATAGCATTAAACATGTCACAAGCAAAGAGTATGAAGTTTTACACAAAGAAACACAAGCGCAGACTGGCACAGGTTTACAGGTTGTGAGTCATGGGCTGAACTGCTGCAGGTAATTAAAATATAACAAATAACATAAATGTCAGATGAGGAAAACTTAGACATCATTCATATTAATTTTTATTATCTTTTTCATATAACAATATTTACAAAAGTTACAATAGCAATTTATATATTTTTAGCTTTGTTGTTAAAACGGTTGTTTTTTTTCTTTTTACAGTAAAATTGTTACAGTTAATGGGGATTGTCTGATTGTAAAATCCTTGAATTTCACTGCTGTCAGAACAATAAATCTATTAAAGCTGAAACTGATTGTTGTTATTTAATTTCATTATTATACCAAAAATTGATTAGAAAAAGTGTCTGAGCAATTTTAAAGTATCATTTTGTCACACTATCTTTTCTTTCTATGAGCCCAAATTGATCCAAATGCATCAAGTTTAGTTTATCATCTATCACGTGAAATGATGCTATAAACCAATAACAGTGTGTTAATAATAGTTAGTCTGTTAAACCACAACCAGCTGGATGACTTGTCATTTTTTACCACATTGCATTTTTATTTCTATTTGCAGATTTAAACTGTTGACAAATAGAAAATATTAGACTGATAATCTGATGGATCTTTCCTGCAAAGCTTGTCATGTATTTCTATGATGAGCCAATGATGTAAGATTCATCTGGGACACGTTAACATGACATCATCCCAGACAGGAATCTCCTCAAGCAGAAAGGGCAACGAGAAGAAATGAAGGAGGGTGATGAGCATTTGGTTGAACCCTGCCAGAGTCGGAGCTTCAGAGGAAGGAGACAGAGAGTAGAGAGGAAAAATAGATCAAATAAAATATGTGAATGTTGCAGGAGAAAAGAGGAAAGTGAGATGATAGAGAGAAAAGGTTGTTTTCTGGTTTCAGAGTGGAAAAGGTTGCTGTCAGAAAAAATGGCAGGGTTTTTACCAGCATGGCACTTGCTTTGCCTGCACTTGTGCACTTGTCCTGAAGGCCTGAATGATTTATTAAAGTGGGGAGGGCAGCCAGGCGAACGCTGATTAACCAGGGGAGCGAGGGAGGACAAGCGCTCCTTTATTATTCCTTACTCTGCAGGAGCACAGAGTGAAAGAGTGGCAGGAACAGAAACAGGAAAGGACAGAAACACAAGTGGGATCAAGATTTTCGCAGGGTGCTTCTCTGCTCTTAAGTTGTTTCCTGAATCTTTGTAGAAACAGGACTGACTTGTTTCTGTCTGATTGTTCCTTACAGGTTGTTTACTGACTGTCACACCCCAAAAAAGAAGAAAAATATAGTGTGATACCATTCGAACCTGATTTGGGCTGTACAGGAAGCAGACATGCCCACAGCTGTTGCGGTTGCATTTCCAGCCACAGAAACACACACCTGTTTGTTGTCTCTAAATAATGAAGCAGGGCTTTTCTGGGATCACATGATGAGATACTTTACCACTGCTGGTCTGGCAGAACCGATCTCTAAGTACACACAACCGAGAGAGACATCTGATACATTTTTTATGGGCACAAACATGCAACTTTGATGACCTGTGGGTCAAGTGGTTGTCAGTTTAAAGTCAGACATCTTAAACTGCAGTGATGTCTGAGGCAATGTCTCACTATTTAACTTAAGCTTTAAATTCAGGTGGTCCATCTTTCTGACATCATTTGTCTGTTCCTGCAGTCGGTGCAGGAATAACAGTGCAGCACATGTTGAATTTAATATTATAGAATTCTTCCTCAAAAACAAATAAACTGCAAATGACTTTGGAAAAATAAACCTGCATCAATCCAGATTTTTTATTAACATGGCAGTAAAATCTGCTCTCTGATCAAGTGTTCCTGTTTAAACACAGGTCTGCCATGCTGTGTGAATGTGGGCTGATTACATCTAAAAGTACAAAGTGTATGAAGTTGATCGTGGTTCTAAATCCAGTCTAAAGGATGAGATAAAAATAAAAAAGTGGGGCTGTAACCAGCTGACTCCATTGGCCTGCTGCAGACCATCCTAACTAAGCATCAATGAGGAATCAAATGAGATAAAATAAATAACTAAATCTGTAGATGCAGTTCTTTGTCTCAAATAAAAACAGGAAAGAACCTCCTGGACCTGGAGGAAATTGTTCGTTTGTACTTGCAGGAGTCTGTAAATTTAGACATTTAACTTTCTTCAGGAACATTTTACTTTTTGACACAGAATTGTCCTGAATTCATCTTCAGTCAGATCAGTTAGATGACACAGAAACCTGAGACACTGTTCATCCATCTGTTCATTCATTTTATTCATTAAAACTGAAATAACTAAACAGTGTCATAGCTAGTTCAGTTTTTCACACCTCTTATATGTGATTTTATACTAAACATTTAGGATTTTTATTATATCTTTAAAAAGCTATCAGACAAATACATTTTTCTGTTGTAAATTGATGCAACGTTATGATGACAGAGCTCATATCATGCACTTTCCTGTAGCTTTGTTTGAGTCGCGGAGATGTGACATCACAGTAAAGTTATTAGATACTTGCTGTATCTGCTTGTTGAAAAAAATGTTGGTGGTTTATGACCGAAACTAAGACAGTTCTGGCTTTTCTGCCTCTGAAACTTTCAGTCAAATCTCACAAGTTACTTACCAGAAACTAACAATTAGTTCAACACAGCAACTCTCCAGTTTGTGGGAATAAAGAATAAACTTTTTTTCTTCTGTGAGTTGACACGTTTAATCTGAAACATAAGAAATAAGAAGTCAGACAGAGATGACTCTCGTCTCTTTCAATGATAACAGGTGCTGGTGTTTCATAAGCATCAATCAAAGTGAATTAAAACTACTCATCACACTTTACTGACACATTTAGTTTTAATAGAGCTGCTAATTGATTCATTAAGTATCACAGCAGTGGGCTGAATGTTCTGTGATCCCAAAGAGAAAACAGAAGAATAAACAGAACAGGAAGAGGAAAGAAAAAAACCCAGAAGATTAGAAATACTGTAACTGTGTACCCAACAGGGAGGAGGGATGAAGCCATGATGGTTCTGATCATGATTACACACTGCCATCTGCTGCTGAGTCCATCTAGTTCCAGTTCAGTTTGTCAACTAGTTCCAGCAATCGACTCATTTTTATTGAACATTCAGACTTTTAGTTACTTAGAAAGTGTGAAAGTTTCTGTGCACCACATTTCCAGAGCAAAGAAAATATAATATTAACATAAAAAACCAACAGTCACATGACACCTCCCCGTTTTACACACACATTCAGAAAAAACTCATTTCCATTCCAACAGCATTCAACTTTAGACCTCATGAAGAGAAAACAACAACAAAGATTGTGCAACAGTTCACAACAAATCAGAAAACAACCAAATACAAGTAAATATCTGCAGTTAAAAATACTGTCTAAAGCCGACTACAGCCACATTTTAATCATAGCAACTAAATTCATGGATGTTTTCACTAAGTTGCCTCTAATCGCCAGTAAAACTGCTTCTAATGTCATGAAACTACAGTTAAATACAGTCAGACACTTCAGGAAGTTAAAAAGAAAAACTCCAACATCAGAAATTCCTCTTTTTGCAGGATGATTTCCAAACTGAGCAATCGTGGGTTTATTGATCTCATTGATGAGTGGACTGAACATCAACAGCCTCTGTTTGCTTTGTAAGCATGAGATGAGTCAGAAGTGTCTGACTAAAGCACAGCTGAGCTGAATGACTGGAACTTTTGTGACCTTTGTTAAATGGAAAGTCATTTGTTTCCTCCAGCAAACACAAAAAAAAGATTAATCCTCGTCATTTCTCCTTCACGAAGATCAGAAACGTTCTCCGTGCCTTGCATCCTTTTCACACAAACAGTCCTTCATGTTTTAGTGTGAAGCTGTGAAGAGTCTTCGACGCGATCATCTGCAGCAGTTCAACCACCTCGGATCATCAGGAGAAGACCTAACAATGAGATTTTGGACGAACCTTCGGGAAAAGCTGGAACAGAAAAATAAAAGTTTATTTGTGCAATATAAAATACATTCCAGACATCTTCACACATAGACAGCAGCCATAATTGTGAATATGTTCAAAGACGTGTGGCTCATTTCTCAGCCTCTGCAGACCACTTTAAGGGAGCTGATCTTGAATAAGAAACACATGAACAGTATATATTCCAGAATATTTGCACTAAAATTCCCTATATATTTAAAAAAAAAACAATATTCAAGTCCTTAACTAACATGTAACAAAATTAGAAGACTGAATTTTGGAGTTCTTTGTTTAGGCTCATATCTCACCCCAAAGTAGTTTTTGGGAACCAAGCCCTCCTTGCCACATAGTGAGGCACACCACCAATCAGAGGCCTCGGGTTTCTGCAGGATGGTGATCATGTCTCCATCTTTGAAGCTCAGCTCGTCGGGTGCCTGGGCCTGGTAGCTCCATAAGGCGTACAGCACCCCACTGTTCTCCACGCCCATGGCCTCCTCCATGCCTGACAGGATGGAGAAAACACAATATAAAGAAAAATGATCTATATGAAAGTTTTATTTCACTGCAGACAGCATGAACCTGCAGTTTAAACATTAAAATTCCTCCAGAATTCTTCATTGACTGAATTATATTTTGTTTTGTAAAGACAGAAATATGTAAATCCATTCAAACCTTTTCTGAGGAACATTTTTTAATCAGATAAATATTTTTCTTCTGTTTTAAAACTGAAGATTATCTGCACCTTTATGCATTTTAACAACTATTTGACACATTATTACTGGTCGAAAATTAAAGTCGATGTGAAATCATTACAGCTCTTTCCCTTTATCCATCTCAGTTTTTAAAGGTTGAAACTCCAGTTTGTAAAATGATTCACAATAACTTTATTTTGAAATTATTTCTTTATAATTTCTGAGAAGTCACAAATTAGTTTGTGAATTGGGTATTTTGAACACTAGGGTTCATTTACATGTTTTTTTGTTCCATTAGTGTTTTTGGTCAAATACCCTGAGGTCACATGACCTTTTCTATTCTGATCAAGATGAATCTGACTAAAGGAATTGGGTTGATGGGAAATTGACTAATATTTCCTGAACGAGACTGATTTTTTGAGTCTCTTGAAGCTGAAGGTTAAGTTTTATGAAGATAAATCGGATTATTTTCTATGCTTTTACTCTTGTATGGACCATTTTAGATAGTGTAAGTATGGATTGCTGCACATGTGGGAGTCTCACCCCTCAGGTAGCTCTCACACTCCTCAAACCCAGCGAGATAGGGATCACACTTCTGGGAGGCGGTTGCACTGTCGCTATGTGTCATGGCCAAGACTGCAGCTCCATTTCTCACCAAAAACTCACACAGGATACGGTCATTACAGGAAGCTGCACAATGCAGCGGAGTCCTGTGATAAACAAACAGCAGGGTCAGTGACATGAAGGGTATAATGTTCAAGAAAAAATTCCTCAACTTTTCCAAACTGATGAGACCGTACAAAGCTGGAGAGAGACATACTGAGAGAAGAGAAGGAGGATTTCTGCATGTAACAGTGAGTATTTACCAGCCGTGGCTGTCTGGTGAGCTGACATTGATTCCAATACGAACCAGGTAGTCCACCACAGGATAATGTCCCCCACAGATGGCATTATGGAGGCCTGTGATGCCTTCATCATTCGGCTGGCTGGGGTCGGTCATCTAAGGAAGGAATTCATCACAAGTTTAACTTGACTTAGCTGCTGAATAAAACATCCACTTTTTATAGAAGTCACATTCTTCTGGAGCATCTTCCAATTCTGAAATAAATGTTCTAACAAAGATGAAGCCATGAGGAACTGAACCCCAGCCTGCATACTCAGCATACCTTCCCTTTAGAAACTCTAAGTTACATCGAAAACTTTTTTCTTTGAGTGATTTTTTTTTGTTTCCAAATCGAGAGCTGAAACACTTGGTGCAACTTTCTGCTACTTCTGTCTGAGTTCAGACTGGCTGGAACTTCTTCACTGTGAAACATTAGTTACCAAAAGCAGAAACCAGGGCAAACAGTGCCACTGAAGAGCCAAAGTGAAGTGAAAGGGAGATTTATTCAGTTCAGTTAATGTTTTCTAAATCAACATCTTATTGTTAAATGTTTAAGAGCAGGATCTGTGATTCATCCAAATGCCCTTTAATCCATTTGGCTTCTGTTGGTTGTTTTGTTTAAAACCGGTCTGAACATTTCTGATGTTTTTGTCTCACCAGCTGCAGAATTTTAGTTTTCTAATCTGTTGACATTAAAACAAAACGCTGGAAGCTTCAAGGGAAATTCTAAAGAAGAAGCATTTCAATGGAAAATCTAAAAGGGAGAAAAGCAGAAATATTATTTTAATCATTTAAATTATTTTCCTCACAAAACAATTCATCAGATTACCTTTAAACCTCAAAGACTCAGTCTTCCAGAAATTCTGCTTTTGGCACAAAATCAGGATCACAGTCAGCAAATTAGTTTTTATTTTAAAATTTTACTATTTGCAATAAATTTCCCACATTTCTAACTGTAAAAAAAATATTGCAGATCTGAAATGCATTTAAAATCGTGTTTACTGAGAATTTTAAACCAGGACTTGGAATGAATTCTGAAGTAAATTAGTATTTCATAAAAGTACCTCCTGTGCAGCTCTCTTCACCGTCTCCAGTTCTCCCATCAATGCTCCATCCAGCATCAGGACCAGCGGGCTGAGTCGAGCTCGCTTCCCAGAGTTCTTACGATCTCTTTTGGGCTGTCGCAGAATCGAATTGTAGCTCTGAAAGAAAAACCAGATAAACAAACATATTAACATCAACTTGACAATAACTCCATGCTTTTATTATTTAATCCCCTGATGCAGCACTTTGTGTTTTAGAGGAAACAGTTCCTTACTTTGACATCTGGAGGGATTTCTGTGGAAGTCTGAGGTGCAGGTTTAGGAACAGGAGACAGAGAACTGTCCTCATCTGAGGAGCTGCTGCTGTCACTATTTTGCTCCCCCTTGTGTTGGTGAGCCTTCCTGTGGAAGAGCTTGTTGATAAGATTTTTGTACTGATTTGGATTAGGATCCAAGGACTTCTTCAGGGGCTGTGAAACATCTACAGAACCCCGTCTCTTCAGAGGACGTGGAATCTCAGCTCTGATGCGAAGTAGTTCCTCCCGGTCTGGGATCTCATGGCTCTGGGCCTCAGGAGCCACGACTGGCTGCAGTTTGGTTGGACTGAGGGGCCGAGGAGCCGGTGCCACGACATTTTCAACATCTCCAACACCAGCTGGTATGGCAGGATTCTCTGAAATCACTGGAACATGCTGAACAATGTCCAGGCGCTCTACTTCTGCATCGACATCACTCGAGTGTAATGCTGTAAATATGAAAACAAACAACATGTGTAGCTTAATGATTCTGCAGATGTAGATCAGAGTGTCCAGATGTGTACAGCTGTTACATGTGTTTTACCATCACTGTAAACAGCTGGTTGTCTCAGCTCAGATGGTCGTTGCTGTGGTTGGAACGCTTGTTGCATAAAGAATTCCCTTGGGACGGGAGCAGGTGGGTGGGAAGATCCAATGTTCCTTTCTCCCTCTAAAGTTTGGGGGTGGTTCATCGCTCCGAAGTACGGGTTTTGGAGGCGCAGGATGACGGAGAGCGGCATGGGCTTACTCTGACGGGTCTGAGAAGTAGTCGGAGGAATAGCGATGCGGGAGATGGGTGGAGAGTAGTAAGGAGTGTTTTTCATGTCTCGATGGAAGTGGCCCTGGGATGAAACCTCTGGTGGGACTGATACAACGTTACGGGGCAGAGAACCGTAGGAACCTGGGCTGGAAATTAAACGAGGATCCTTAGAAAAGAAAAGAAAAAGTTCATCTTTACACACTGAATTAGATCAGCCAATCACAATCCACCAGCATCATCAAATGAGTCAAACGCTCAGATAAAATAAACACTGTGATGAACTTTGCTTTCTGATGTGGTTGGAGTTTCAGCATGACTCAGTGTCCAGCTGGTGAGTTCCTTCGTTTCTTGGTATGATAAAGGACTGAACTATTACAACTGGTGCACAAATGTGTTTAAAAACTCTGTTTTTTTAATTAAAAATCTTTAAAAAGGATGTTTAACGGGATAATTAGATGTTCAATTAAAATTGTATTACAATAGGCTTTAAATAAAGATCCAGTTGTGTAAACTACATGCTTAAAAATCCCATTTTCAGACAGTTTACAGGTTTATATTTCTGTAAATGCTCAAACATTTGTAGACTTCAGTCTGTATGATTCATTTCAGCTTCAAGGTCCTTTAAAATGACCTAATCTGCTTTTATCTGGTCAAAAATGACACAGTGCAAAACAGCTGTTCAAACAGGTCTGAGTATGGTCTGAAGTTAACACATGTGCTGCTTTTCTTTGCACTGATTTAGTACAACTGCTTTGAGAAAAATACTTTCGTCAAAGAAGTATCAAGTGAGTCCAGACAGGTAATCTATTACAAGCCAAATACAAGAGACTGTGTTTTCAAGAGTCTAATTAAAACTAAATTAGATTAAAAGCAGTAAAAAGCGACTAGGATCTGGTTTTTAAATCTAATGTAAAAGGGTTTGTTCTACATTCCTGTTAAACAACTCAGCAGTACATGCAGAGTTTACTTGGTGTGTGTGTGTTGGATGCTATTAGGCACTACCGGTAATAGTAACGTAACACTCTGGTACAAAAACAACATACAAAGAGGGTTCCAGCTTTGGGGATGTGAGAATGGGGACCGACCCGTTTTTGTACAAACCTACATGCTCATCAACATTACTGACTCATACAGAGACTCTGAAACTCACAGTAACAACCAACAACATGAGACAGGGTTAAAAATGACTGCTGTCCTGATGTGTGGTATTAAAATCTACAACATAATAAGATATGAAATCTGAATCAAAATCCCAGAAAATCCTCAGATATTCTGGTATATCACAGTATGCAGGACGAAGTGTTCTCCACTCCACAGATATGCTCTAATAAGACCTGCAGGCTTTGATGTTAAAAAGTGAAGCCATCTTGTTTACAGGTGCTGACATGTTGTATTTCAACAATCAGAGTTTGAAAGCCCCGCCCACTAATCCAATACCTTTGAACATACAGCAACAAGGTGAGAACTATGTGAATCAAAAAGCTTAAACACTTAACCAAAATCTAAAAATAGACCTTCAGTAATTTTGTTAAGACTTAACTTGAAACTAATTCTGCAACTCTATGGGACAGTTAATTTTAATCATCATCAGTCATTATCTATACCCACTTGTGGGGAGCTGGTGGTTTAGCTTTTATGCTTAGTAGCAGTAATGTCTGAGCTCTTCAGTCAGAATTTAGCAAATATAGAATTTGAAAAAGTTGTGTTGAGTATTATTAACAGTGATATTTTATCATTATCTGTTTTTGCAACCTGATTTTGTTTCAAATAGTAGAAACTGGACTTAGATTTTTCTTGCACAATATTAGTTAAAATATGAATTATATTAATGTAACAGTATGAAGTAGCTAAATCAAACATCAGTAATTATATATTCATCTTTGTTTATACAACAACAAACCAAAAATTGGTGATGTTGTGAAGGTATTTCTGGTTAGGGTCAGAGGGATCTAACACTTTGGGTCCAGACTAGATTTGCAGCTCAAAGCTTATTAGTTTCACTATAAATCTGCTCTGATCGGACACGAGGGCGGAGCATCATGCTTATGCCGCTGACATTTGACTGACTGCTCTCGTCATGGTTTCTATAATAAACCTATTTTTATTAAATTCACTTGCCTGATTCATTCATTCATTCATTCATTCATTCATTCATTCATTCATTCATTCATTCATTCATTCATTCATTCATTCATTCATTCATTCATTCATTCATTCAAATGAAATTATCAATCACAATAGTCTATTTACCCTGATTATATATGAGACAAACAAGACCAGGAGACTTAAAGCCGTCTCTATTTAACTGACATTTAAAATTTATCCAAGAACTGGAGTGACAAGGAAGTAATGAGGAAGTTTGAGGTACACCCATAAACCCAAAGAACAAGTCTTCAACAAGTTTTAAACATGTCTTCACCCACCTTTTTGGGACTTGACGTTGGAGGGGGGCCATCTAGGTTGGATTCTCGCCAGCTGCTGTTTGGCACAGACGTCCGCAGCCACTCTGTCTCTGCAGCAAGAAAACGTAACGTTCAGCAACACAGATGTTGCATGAAAGAAGATAAATGGCAATAAAATAAGAAAGAAAAAAACATTTAAAGACAAACAGAAAGACAAAAATCACTCAACTGTCATAAGTGTGATGAGGTTTCCTCTCATAGGACATGTCCAGATCTGTTTCACTCCACTTGCTGGGACTTTTTTGCCGTTTCACACCCTCATCTTAAACAAAGAGATTAAAGGTGATAACCCATAAACATATTAGCAGAAGAAAGACTTTTTATTTCGTTTGAACCTTTATTATTTAAAAGACTTTGATGTCTAAGATGATTTAATAACTTTCATCTCAGTCACTTACTGCTGAATAAAAACAGATTCTTACCAGTTTGCACTGAACTGTGAAAATTTCGAGGAAGGGTGCTGGAAGATGGCTGATTGAAAGGCAGGGGAGAAGGACTTCTGAAAGACAGTGGAGAGGGACCTTTGTCGTGTCGAGGAGACCTGAGGCCCATCTGGCTGTTGTCATTTGGAGTCAGCAGGTTAAAGGATGTCTGGTGTGAAGCAGAACGAGGCGACTGGTCAAAAGCAACAGGTGTTCTGCTGGGAGAAGACGTCCTTTCCCTGTAAGTGAACGAGCCTTGTGGACTCCTTTCATAATAAGAGGGAGAAGCTGGTCGTTGGGAGTAGAGTGACTGTTTGGGACTCTGAGGTTTGAATGTGAAGCTGTCAGATCCAGATCGTTGATGTGAGGGACGTACTGCCCTGTGGGTATTTGGGGATGAGTGTGGGCTGCTGGAGATGACAGGTGGAGAAGGTGCATTTCTGCTGCTGGACATGCCCGAGTCAATGGGACTAAAATTTGTTGAAGTTGAGCTGAAGGTTTTGGAGCTGTAGCTTCCATCAGTGTTGTTTCCTGAAGACTGGATAGAGCTGGGGAGGCTGGAGGGTCCAGAGGACAGAGACTGGTTCCTGGAGCTGGTCTGTGGAGAATATTACAAGTAATAAACTAATGAACTAACAATACAGTGATTGACAAGTCATAAAATAAACAACATATCAGATGTTGCAATTAACATTTTCCACTGTCTTATACAAAATATGAGATCAATTAGAATTTGTTGGCAGAAACACGTCTCCAAAAAAATTTCAATCACGCTCAAAAAGTAACTGATACACTGGCAGATACTACAGTACCTTCGTTAACTGGCAACAGCTCAGTAACATGAGTATATAAGGAGTTTTTCAGAGAGACAGAGTGTCTGAGACGTAAAGACGGGCAGAAGTTCACGAATCTGCAACAAACTGGGTCTAAAAATTCTGTCCTCAATATGAAATTATGAAGACTTTGAAGATCCTGCTATCTACAGAGAATAATACTCAGAGAATCAGGAGGTATTTCTGTGAGCAAGAGACAAGGTCAAAGGTCAAAACTGGATGCACTGCATTAAAAACAGGTCTGATTCTCTACTGGACAACAATGCATTGGCTCAAGAGCACTTCAGATATCTGTCAACACAGTTCACCATATAATCCAGAAACACCCGTTAAAAATGGACCATGTGAAGAAGAAACATTTGAAACTGTTTCTGATAAAAAAAATAAAATAAAATTCTGTGATCACAGAAATCCAAAAAATAAAGGTAAAACTTCATCGTGAGAAAAACATGTTCCAAACATTGATTCAAAATAAGGATTCATTTTTTAATGTAAATATATTGTTTGTTTGTTTATTTTTTACTAGAAACCAGATTAGCTACAAGTATACCCAAAGGGACATATTTGTAGTAATTGGCATGAGACGAGGCCCGGCGCAATGAACATCCACCATGTGGGACGCTCCGGTCTGCAGGATTTACAACCTTCAACCAAACTGAGCTGCACACAGATGTTGAGTCCTGTGTGTTTACCTGAGACCCAGATGTTGTGTTCTTGTTGCTGGTGGAGGCTTCTTTCATCAGGGAGTTAAACTCCTTGGATAATTCATCTGCTATGCTCAGCGATGTGTTCAGGTCATCATTTATGGACTGGACTAAATAAGAACCACATGAATACACAGATAGTTATTAAAGGAAAAGACAAACAGGAGCTGAACTAAAAAAAAAAAAAAGACACATTAATGTTCGTAGAAACTCACACAGCATGTTGCTGCCAAATGTAGACTGTGAGCTCATGGCTGTGAGGTCACAGTTCTCTGCTTCTGAAAATAAAACCCAGCACAGATGTTAGAAGAAAAGCTTCACACATCATGTATGTAAGACAGATTTTATTATCACATGATATCAGTAACACAACTCTAGTTAAATACACCAGAACAAACAGATTTCATGATCCTGCTGTACGTTCCAAGCTCCGCCCCCTCCTTCAGGCACTTATCAAAATAACTTGAATGCCTTAACAAGACACAACATCCATGTAAAAAAAAAAAAAACAAGATTAAAAAATGAAAACAGCTGGTTCTATTTCTCAGTTTAACTTCCTGAATCGTGTTGTAGTTTTGATGTGCCAGATGATCATCATGATGACAGGTTTGTCTGAAAGCCAGTTTCAGATGGTCAGACAGGTGCAGCACCCAGACAGTCATGTGGATGACACATTACAGACTGCTCATACGACACAATGATGCCAACTTTTCAGTTTGCCTGGAGTGGGTCGAAGCAAATCTGCTCAACATTAACTGCAAAGATGGTCTGAACAGAAAGAATTATTTATCATTTCTCTCTTATAAAACTTTGAAAACATGTCAAATCTATCTTTATTCTATAGTCCTTTTTTTTATAATGTTCCCATTCTGCTGCATCAATAATAAAGTGAAACGCCTGTAAATAATATTAACCTTATAAGAATCTTTTTAGGAGCTGATTACCACCATGACCTTTAGATTTGTTTTAAGATAAAACGTTACAGTTTGAACCAAATAGAGCAGAAATACAGATTTGTGCTGAGATTTTGTGCAGAAAGCCAAACTCCACTTAAAAAAGCTAATTTCTAAAAGACTCTAAGGTTTTATGGATTTTCTTTGCTTTGTCTCTTATTTTTAGTCCTTGTGCCTGAGGATTCTCACAGGGATTTTGTTGTGTTTGTTATTATACTGAACTCTGAATCACTCAGACTTAAAAACGCTCCTGAACTCAAGGGATGAGCCAAACTTGTACTAACAGACAACTTTGAAAAGAAGCATTTTTAAATGAGATAACAGATAGATCATTAGGTTTGATAGATAACACATGCTAAATACAACTACTTTTAAAATCTGATTTAAATATGATCTTAGCATGAACGATGCTTGTGACCAAACACCTGTTTTTTCAGTGTCATACAGGTTTTAGGATCACGATGTTCATGCAGAGACACTCCTTCATGCCTGTCAAACTGTGTCATCTTTGGTATTTTTACAGATGCATATTGCCCAAAGGTACAATTTAAAACAGGTTCTTCTCAAAGTGGTCTGTTTCTGGGCCTGACACTTGTTTGTCTTTTGAATTTATGTATCGATTTACAGTTAAAAGGCAGTGTTCTGGTTTGGCACAAGTACTGGACTAAATATAGGTTTAAAAGAAAACAACAAATAAAAACAAAAAACATAAAAACCCACTTGTTTAACTGCATTAAATTTCTCTTAGAAAACTAGCTGGGCCTGTTTACCTCTGCATAACTGTCAAACTGGGGAGCAACGTACTATCGCTCTGCTTCACCGACCTGAGAGGCACCAGAGCACATATCATCATCATCATCATCAGCTCTGCTTCAGCCTGATACTCTTAAAAGCTTTTAATTGGATAAAAGAAGAGCACACCACTGAGGGCGGAGTCACTGTCTGTACGCTTCTGAGGAAAATATAATTCGTTGCATCTCATTTTCTAAACTGTGAACAACATCAGCTGTTTCTTCTGTACTTGTGTGCTGAAATGATCCAAATAAATAACTCAGTTAAATCACAGTGTGATGAAGGTTAAAGGGAGTTTAATCCTTGCTGTTTTGGGGTGAACACTAAAACCAGACCAGACTCAACCAACATTCTCCTGCGTCTGAATGGAACCCTGACTAACAGCTGACCTTAACCCAGCGTGCAGAGAATAAAACCTCTGATAAAGTGTTCTCTCCACAGTGTGTTGTACTGGGCTGTGGGAGGATTTGTCATGTCTTCTTCTGTTTTCAGTCCCACATTCCTCACCGTTCCTCCCAGTGAGGCATTTTCCTGAAACACAGCCTGTGACTGTTATCTCACAGAAAAACAAAGATCTACCTTGAACCGGCCCCGCGCTTCCCTACAAATCATTCACATAAACTCTGCTCGGCGTCTGTACTGCTGCGTCCTCACTCTCAGAAATTCATTCTTACACTGAGTTTTATTAAATCAAATTTTGCTGGATTTGTTTTTAGTTTGAACTTTATTGTTTTTGTTTATATTGTAGCTTTACTTCTCCTTCCTTCCTAACATTTTGTGCTGAGTGTTAACTTCTTCTATACTTCATACCTGTTGATAGTCAGCTAGCTTCTTACTCTCAGTACTGTGTATATGATGGTTGTTCCTAAAGGTACTCATGGGTATAATTATATAGTGATAAAAAGTAAAATGAGCTTGTGAGGGCTGCAGTGATTTCCTCTGTTTCTGCTTTTATTCTCTAAATATTTTGTGGAAAACCTCATATATTTATTTTCTTTTTCCTCGAGAGTTTAGGTTACAGTCTCCTCTGGTTTTACAATTTTCACTCATAACTCATGAAACCAAAATGAAATGTTCTAATCGGTCTTCGAAAATAAAACTGCAGTGGAAGTCTTAGAAATTCATAAAGAAGTGTTCAGAGGAAAGACGAGGAGATGTAAAGAGAAAAAATAATAATTGTTAGCTGTATCAGAAAACAGGGTGCGTCCGACCGCTCTGCTCTATGACCGTCTCCACCCTGCTTCCTTTTTAGTCCTCCAACAACAGTTCAAGAATACACGTCCAAATGAGTTTCTACTTTCTCTTGAACTGCTTATTTCCTCCAGGCATTTACTCACTTTCTCAAAGTCCTGTTTCTTAGTTGTTGGCTCCTCCCACCGTATCCTTCCTCCTGACCGTTCAGGCTTTGTAACAAAAGCTTTGGTAAGAGGGATTAAAGAAAATCTGATCCAACCTTTAGTCTGTTATTGTTGGGTTCTTATAGGGCTGAACGAGATCATATAAAACATAAAAAAGGTGAATTTACCCGTCAGCTGAGCCGCATGGAGCTGACGTGACACGCTCCACTAAACTTAAACCTTGGTAATCCTCACAGCCTTTCTCATGACTTTACTTGTAAATTAATATCTAATATACTGTTTACACAACTTTACCACTATCTCATGATCGTCCTGTTGACCTTTCTGTGTTATGAGAAAGACAAATTGTGCAAGAGAAAGTCAAAGGTTACGCATTAAGAGTGGTATAAAATGTCAGGAATCTGGGTCACCGGGCCCAGATCACGATGTACTCGTGGTTCTTATCATCAGAATCTGCTGCCAGTACAAAGAAACTCTATTCAAAATCAAACATATTGTATAAAACCTGCTCCAGAATAATGGAACAAACTGTTGTGAAATAAGCAGTTGTAAAAGGATTTTAAGACAGACATACTGAGTAATACTGATGACACTGTGTCCACTTCAACACCTTCTCAGATCCATCTCCACCCAAAACCCCTCCCAGATTTCATTTTATGATTCTTACACATCAAACTTAGTCATAGTCTGTTCAAACATCCCATTCATGACAGCAACTGTCATTTTAACTGATCTTACACAATACATATCTCCTGATCCTTTCAAGCTATGGACAAAAATAAATATCTGCCTACACAAGAGAAAATAAACCATAATAGTGGAAAGCTGCTTATGTCTCGGAGACAGTAACTATAATTCCAGATTCATCCGAAGTTTCCTGCATTCCTTTTTCAGCTTGTGTTGTTGACTTTCCTTTGACCTGACATCATCTAGCACTATGCCAGGAATCCATCTGCAGACTGTTCTGACCAGCATGTCACTCAGGAATTTCTCAGAGCTTCACAACATAATCGACATTATTAAAAATGAAATGCCTGAAAGCGTGTCGGGCAAGTCAGAACCATTAAACTGCAAGAGGCAACAAATATCAGCATCAATTTGCATATTTGCACAAGTTTTAATTTAATAACAAGTTCTAGGTGAACTGTTGAAGGTTTCATCCAGATCTGTTTGCCAACAGGTTGCAGCAAGTGCAGGTTACAATGCAGTTCAGCTGGTTTTAACTGAGAACCAATTATATACACAGAAGCTGGAAAAGTTCCATTGAAATCTGCTCTGACAGGGAAATTCAGTGTATCTGTGCAGATCAGTTGTGCTAATGCAATCTGGAAAATCTGACCCATTTCAATAACTGAAGAGCCGCAGCAGGAGAAACTAAATAACTGCATTGTTCAAGCCATAGCCGCAAACACTGTGAACACCCAACAAAAAACCCGAAAAGTAAAAAATATATCTGGTTTAAAGTTTATTTACTTCCACCAAGTAGCTGCCTGTTGGCCGTGAAGCTTGTGGTTGAAAACACAGAGGTGTGCCAGGCACTGTTGGCAAAAATGGGATTTTATGAAAGAACAAGCTCCTCCCACCAAAAATCACTGAAAAGGAACACCACGGAAAATATGTCCGAGCAACAAAAAAAAGGGAAAAAGCCTAAATACAACTTCACAGAACTTTACAGAACTTCACCGAACTGCCCCTTCCACAAACCTTACCTACTCTTTTACAGACGCGTGTCGCACCGACTGTCTTCAGTCCGCAGAGTTTTCCGCAGATGTGCGTAATTTGTTCGCTCAGCAAGAGAAGAGAAAGTCTTCCTTACCTCCGAAACGTCAGACACCTTGTGTTGTTTTGTTCCAGAAAGAAATCCGAGCTTCCTTCAGTTCCTCTTGTCTTCCTGGAGTCTGGATGTTCAGCCTCTTGTTGCAGTGGCTCCAGACATTTAGTCATTGCTGCGCACCGACTGGAGTTATTTTGGCTCAGAGTCCAACCCCTCAGTGCTGCTGTAACCCGAGCCAGGTGTTTCTGCCACAGCTGGCTCACATCAGGCTCACAAACTTTATTTGGTATTTTCTATGAAATTGCATTCCCGGAATGCATAAACTGTAATTTAATATAATTATTAGGTTTGTGCTTGCAAACTATGCAACAGATGATACAGTTAAATAGCGAGCGGACGATGCAATAAATCTGCGCTGTGCATTAATTTTATTTTACAAATGCTTTAAAGGCAGCTTTAAAATGTCAAAGATAGATAGATAGATAGATAGATAGATAGATAGATAGATAGATAGATAGATAGATAGATAGATAGATAGATAGATAGATAGATAGATAGATAAGCATCTTTTAATAATGATAAAAATGTGCTGCGTGTGCGTTAAAATTATAATTTGTGCGCGGAGTTACGTCTCACTCTATCAATCATTCACGTCATCACGTAATCTTTACAGACTCCACCTACTGTGGTGGTAAAGTGTTTCCGCAAAGATGGTTGTCGGTGCCTTCCCTATCGCCAAGCTCCTCTACCTTGGCGTGAAGCAGATGAGCAAGCCTGTGGCAAACCGGATAAAAGCTGGAGCCCGTAGAAGCGAGTTCTTTAAAAACTACATCTGCTTGCCGCCAGCTCAGAGTAAGTCACAGAAAAACAGCCGTTAATTGCCCAGAGTTAACTGAAAGATATGGCACAGCACTCAATTCTGTATCAACCAATGACATCGAGCCTTGGTGGTTCTCTTGTCCAATCTATTTTATAGAATTTTACTGGTGACCAATAGCAGCTAAGCATCTTGAAAGAAGGCGGGTTTTTGTTGTCATTGACCAGACTTCACTGTAAGGACATGGCATGACATGTTTTAAAATCACTTGACATTTAAATCGTCAACACCAGTAATACAAATATGATATCACGAACGTTATTAAACATTGAGTTTAAATTATAATACAAATAATGTTTCTATTCATCCAATGAAAGCGCTCTATTAGCAGTAAAAGCTAACTTCATGTCCTAAAACCGGACACGCCAAAATAAATAAAGTATCAAAATCCATTTATAAAATAATTCTCATCGACACAAAAACTGTTTGTGTTATTCTTAAACTTTTAAAAAAACAAAAACCCTGAAACAATAATGAAATACAATTATATTATTGGAAAACCCTCAGCTTTTGTAAAGACTTATATTCAAAAGGGAGCTATTTTAGTGCATAAATGCAATACAAAACATTGCTTTCTATGTTAGTTGCCTTTAAATTTAGCCAAGTGGTTCTTTTATTGCCATCAACAGGACTTTGGTGGTCAGGCAATAGGCAACATCTCATTTCACATTCTCTGAATCACTCTGTCCCAATCTGAGCCCAAGAAATCCTGAAATTATCACCTTTCTAATATGCTGGTGTCATGCTGGAAATAATACAATCTGCAGCTGTGGACAGGAAATATCTCCTGTAGTAGGCTGTGTTGGTTCTAAAGATGCTTCTGAATGAAGACACTGTTGTTGAGTTACTGTGTTGTTAAGAGGATGATGAGGGTTTTCTATCATGTTCTTCATCCTCCTTTGGACAATCAACTGAAGATGATCCAGATCAGTCCCAAGATCAGAACCAGCCTTTATCAGTTTGTTCCGCCTTTTTACGTCACCTGCTCTGATGAGCCTTCCCCAACAGGTGACTGCAAATATTCACATACATACAGTCATAGGATTGTATGATATGTATTAGGCATGATGATCTGTTGTTTTTCTTTCCCTGATGTCTACATCATCTGGACGAGGGTAAATCTGGACTCATCAGAGCATGTGATCTTTATCCAGTACTGTACTATCCAAAAGTTATGCTATGCTTTATCATTAAAAATACTGCTTTGAGTCCTATATCACAATGCGTTTTTGTCTTTTCTTCCCTTTCCAAGTTCTGTGATGCTTTGGTTAAAGCCTAACTGCTGCCTCCTTATGTTTATTCCTGCAGTTTATCACTGGATTGAGATGAGAACGAAGATGCGGATCATGGGCTTTAAAGGATCCACCATCAAACCACTGAATGAAGATGCAGCTGCAGAGCTAGGTGCGGAGTTACTGGGAGAGACGATCATCTTCCTAATCGGTGGCGGGTGTATGGTATTGGAGTACAGCAGGCAGGCTGCCAACTCTCGCCGCAAGGAGGAGGAACTAAATGAGACCATCACAAATCTTCAGACTCAAGTAGCCGAGTTAACACTAACAACAGAGACGCTTGATGCTCAGCTGAGAGAGGTCAACCGGCTGCTGCTTTTCCTGCCTGACCCCTCTAAAAAATGACAAACTTAGTTTTGCATAATGTTGGCGTGTATAAAGATGCACTGAAACAACATTGTTGTGTGTACAGCTTGCTTTCTGCCTTTGTCCACAAACTGCCCTGTCATAGAGCCAAGAGGAGAAGGTAGACATCAGTGTATTGTGGATTTGGGTGCTACATTTGCTCGTGTTTTGAGCAGTTTGATGTAAAATTGGATTCCTATGACATTCATAGTGAATTTCTGTGGGTGACCTAGTACAGTATGTTATAAAGTTAAACTACTATAAAGTTAATTGTACAGAAATTATTTCAAACAACAGCAGCTGTAATGTTAATATATATTTATAGCAGCATGCCACTTAATCCCTTCAGTTCGGTGATTCTAATGGACCCAGGTCATCTGAGAATGTTTTTATTCTATTATTTTTATGCTGTAGTGATTACTGATTATCTATGTAATGAATTTAAAAAACACTTTCAGGAAAAAAAACAGATCATTTCACATATCAGTACTTTTTGAGTGTCCCCCACAGTTCACAGCTGGTTTATGTAAACTGTCTGTTTAAAGGAGGGTGTAAAATAAAATTGGCTGTTCATTTGTGGCGTCTAGATTGCACTTGTTAGACTCTGAAAATGTAGTGTGTTTGAAACAGCAGTTAAGGTAAATACATGTTTCCACCACGGATTATTTTACCCAAACATTTGACAAAAATTACAACAAAAAAGACATTATAGGCCGTGTAGCCTAAAGCAAAAACTGTAAAGAAATTAATTGAGGCACTCCTCTTTTCAAATGTATTTATTTGTTTCACCAAAATTATAACGAATGAAATATACTTTATTAATCAGAAGATGTACTTTTTGTCACATGTTTGAAAAAAAACAGCCAGAAGTATAAACATATTCATTCCTACTCCAATCCTAAAATACACCAATCACATCTTAAAAAAATACAACAAAATTAACACAATTTCTTGATGATTAAAGATGTGTCAAATATTTTTTTAGAAAACAAAGCCCCCTTTTGCGACACTTTATTTTTCTATTCTGGGCTCAAATTATTTTTATTCCTTTTTATATTTATTTAGAATTAGTTTTTTATTATTCTTTTAATCTGGTGTTTAGTTTTACTTTCTTTCAGATCATCATCAGTGTTCCTTAATTTTAACCCCTGATATTAAAATACAGACTCTTTTACATTGTTCTAACAATACTTTTTAAAATTAATGTTTTCTCTTAAATTATTTTACATTTCTGACTCTGTATATAATATATATACAGATATATATGTATATAATTTATTTTATTCCATTTGTAACCATGTGTCTTGCTTTAAATATAATTTGAGCTGTTTTAGCTGAACCAAATCCTAAAATTTAATAGCTTGTGTTTAATGAGTATTTTGTTTTTATGATCCCGACATCCTGCGTCATAGATCATTCTGACTGCTGCATGATATTTATTCATTTGATAAATTAGTGAATTGCTTGAGAAAGTTTAGTTTCATTGCGCATGCGCGTTGGATTCGTTTCTGGTTTCTGACTGTAGGGGGCGCGCGCTGTTCTTTCAGACTTTTACCACGACTTACCCGCGCAGCTCGCGTTCAAGGAGGTAGGCCTCGTTCTTATTTTTAATAATATTTGACATCATCCTGTTTTTACAAACTGTGATTTCGGTGCATCAGCTGTAGCGTCTGCATGAGCGCTTATGGTAATTAACAGAACGCGGATTTTCTCAGTTCTGAAGTCTCTTGTTTTGCATTGGTTGACGGAACGTAAGCTAATGCTAGGCTAAAAAGGTTATCGCGGTTAGCCAAACGTTCACGGTTTGTAGATTAGGATAAAGCATTAAAATATGGAAGAAGAGGATTTATCTTGTAAAATAATATATTAGAGCAGGGTTATACATTGTATGTTTTAGAACATTTTAGTTCTGTCCTAATTGTGAAATATATGCGTTCAGCGCTGCTAGCCAAACCGTTGCGGATCCTGTTTGACAGAAACCGCGCAACACGGAACGATTTGAAAGTTTGGTTCATTGATGCGCTGCGCTTCTGTCTTTTATGTTTTGTTGCCATAGAAAGACAAACGTGAACATTCAAAACGACCATGAGTTTAGACGTGAAGAAACTGAAAGTGAATGAGTTAAAGGAGGAGCTCCAGCGCCGCGGCCTGGATACCAAAGGCCTGAAGGCGGACCTGATGGAGAGGCTGAAAGCCGCTCTGGAGGAGGAAGCTCAGGCGGATACAGCGGAGCAGCCAGAGCAGGAAGACTGCAGCCAGGACTACCAGGAAGATGCAGCGTACGCTCAAGAGCAACAAGGTAAAGTTCTGCTTCTTTACATCCTCCCACACAGTTTCTTAAAATCTCAGTGTAAGTCACAGCGAGAGTGTTAGATAGAAATACATTCACAGTTTATGGTGCACTTCTGGTATAAATTGGTATGATAAACTGACATAAACAATGAAGACCATTATAGTTCTGTTCTATAAATAAATATCTCCTGAGTCATTGTAGTGTAAACTGTAGAACGCACAGAGAGGTGTGTGTGTTTAATCACAACTGAAAAGATGCTGCAAATGTGTCATGTGTTTAGTGTTGGTGTGTTTTGAATTATTGGCTGACTTCCTTTGTATTTAAACCGTTACACAATTTGAACCCGAATCCATTAGATTACTTTTCATGTATCATTTAACATTTATAGTTGTAAGGTAGATGTTCCACACTAGTGAGCAATAACATATTATTGCAGTCTTTGTTTGCCATTTTAATACACGTTGTAAAATACACCCCTTAGGCCACAGAATCTTTGTTTAAATGTCTCCTGAACAGTACAGAGTTTATCATTTCTTTGTTTATGAATCTGGAATGAGATATAAATGTTCCTTCTTTTTATGCAAATGCAGCTCAAGACTATGGGGAGGACAATGGAGGTGATGAAAACGCTCCTCAAGAAGAAGATGAAGGTAGAGACTCAGGAGGCTATTATGAGGAAGATGAGGCAGAAGGTGAACCTTATGAAAGTCAACAAACTTCAGACATGGGTTCTGGCGGGCCAGACTTTACAGCAGATGAGGACATTCAAGAATCAAACATGGTGTCCGAGGAGGAGGCTAAGCCAGAGACAAAGTTAGAGGACGACACAAATGGTTATTATTGGATTCCTTTCTGTCAAAAAGATTTTTCTACTCTCTCCACAAGAACATGGTTGATTTAGTTACTTAGTCCATCATGTGATATTTACAGTTTTCAGACAAGATATTTATTCCACATGCTAAAACGTGTGCTTGGACTCTGAATAATGATCCCTGCAGTAATGTGTTTTCATTTATCCTTTTAGAAATTAAAACAGAAATCAAAACAGAAGATGAAGCTGAGCCTGTTGAGGCCAAGCAAGATTCTGAAGAACCACAACCTGAGCAAGATGCTGCAGGACCGGCTGAGCAGATCAAAGTGGAAGATAAAGGTGGAAACTACAGTCGGAAGAGGTCTTACGAGGAGAGCAGGAGCTATGGCTACTATGAGCACCGGGAAGAGAAAAGGTATGCCAAGTATAAATGATGGTAATTTGCATCAGACCAAACTGATGTTCTTAATCAACACTCACACTATAATTTAAACAATAAAATAAACAGCTTGTTCAGTTGTGTGATGTTCTGAATCTGAGGCTTTGATGCGTGCAGATCTCGAACACCACAGCCTCCTGCTGAAGATGAGGAGGAGAACATAGATGACACCCTTGTAACAATTGATACATGTAAGTTACCGAAAACCAGCAAATGCTACATTGCTCGAGGTGCCATGCCTGTGCATAACTTAGTTTCCAGATGGTTAACCTTAAATGCATCATTCAGCTTCTGTATTTGTCAGTTCATTGTTTTAACATTTCAGTTTTAATCTGGGAAGATTACAGGGGCCAGAACTGCTTCTGGTGTGCTGATCTGTGCTTTTGGCAGAATTAAGTGTGAAGATAGTTTTTCTTGCACACATGGACATTAATCATTTCTGATATTTAGTTTGCAGATGAGTTGATGTCAACATCTTTAGTTTGAGCAAACTATATGGCCCAGTTTAGGAACTCAGTGGTCACAGAGAAATGTTTGAAGAATGTTTTTTATTATAAAATCTTGAAAAAGATTAATTTCAAAGTAAAACATTAAATTATAGTTTAAAAAATGCCTAAAATAACTTTTTCCTTCTTTTTTTTTTCTTTAAGACAACTGTGATTTGCATTTCAAAGTGTCCCGAGATAGATACAGTGGTTATCCACTGACCATCGAAGGGTTTGCTTACCTGTGGGCTGGAGCACGAGCGACTCACGGTGTCACCCAGGGTCGCGTGTGTTACGAGATGAAGGTAATTTAATGTGAATACATTTCTCCTGCTTTCTCATTTAATTTAAAGCTAACCCTTGCATGGCCACATGGTCCTAACTGCAACACTCATTTTCAGATAAATGAAGAAATACCTGTGAAGCACCTGCCCAGCAGTGAGCCCGATCCCCATGTGGTCAGAATCGGATGGTCTCTCAATCACTCCAGCACTCAGCTTGGTGAGGAGAGCAGCAGTGAAGCTTGTGTCTCACACCAGTTTTATCTTTGTAATAGTCCAAAATATAAGATCTAGACTTTGTGTTTTAGGTGAGGAGCCCTTTTCCTTTGGATACGGGGGGACAGGAAAAAAATCCTCTGACTGTAAGTTTGCAGACTTTGGTGAGAAGTTTGGTGAAAACGACGTCATCGGCTGCTACATTGTAAGTAATTTAGGAAATATCAGTAAAGACTGTCTAACATGTATAAAACAATATTTTCATGGCATTTCGTGGTAGATGTTATTAGAATTTCCCAAAATTTTCTTCATGTTTTGTCCATGTTGTGAAGTTGTTTTATTAGTAATCGAATCTCATGATTCTTTATTTCCACATTTCCTGACATTGAATGCAGGACTTTGAAAGTGGCGATGAGGTGCAGATGGGATACTCCAAAAACGGAGTGCATCTTGGTGTGGCCTTCCGGACAACCAAGGAGGCGTTGGCGGGGCGTGCCCTGTTCCCTCATGTGCTGGTGAAAAACTGTGCCGTTGAGTTCAACTTTGGGCAGAAGAGGGAGCCTTACTTCCCCCCCGAAGAGGGATACACCTTCATCCATAATCTTGCCATGGAGGACAAGATCAGAGGCACAAAGGGACCCGCAAACAAATCTGACTGCGAGGTTGGTCAATTTTAGTGTGATATACAATAGACTTGTTATAGAAATGGAAATATGCAGTCAGTCAGGACGTTTATTCCTCGGTATGTCCGTTTGATTTGAACACATTTGGTTCAGATTTCAGGAATACAGTGTTATTCCTTGTTTCAATGAAAGTAACAAACCAAAGCTGTTTCTTTAAACCAAAAAATCCCAGCTGGAGAAAACAAAATTGTGACAAACCATGTAAATATAAAGTGTTAAATAAATAAAGATTTAGAGAAAATAACTAGATAAAATGAAATAAAACATCCAACTGGAGCTTGAGTAAAAAATAATTGGACAATTTAAAAGTAAAACAAACATGCAGTATAAACAATTATTAAACATGTTTATATGAAAACAAGAGCTTTGAAATCAAGTGTGGTTTTAAGTAAATATGTATGCTGAATACATTTTTTTTTTGCCCCAGATTCTGATGATGGTCGGCCTCCCTGCCTGTGGAAAAACCACCTGGGCCATAAAACATGCAGAGGAAAATCCAGAGAAAAAGTACAACATTTTGGGCACAAACGCCATCATGGACAAGATGAAGGTCTGTTTTCTCAACGCCTCCAAACAAAATCAGCCTTCACAAACGCTCTGGTTTTACATTTTGTTTCTTGGATTTTTCTGTACAGGTGATGGGTCTGCGTCGCCAGAAGAACTACGCCGGTCGCTGGGATGTTCTGATACAGCAGGCCACCCAGTGCCTAAACAGGCTGATCGAGATCGCTGCCCGCAAGAGACGCAACTACATCCTGGATCAGGTACTGCCCCTCCACCTCCACTCTGCTCTCATACTCGCCACACTGAGTCAATGTGCTCTGATGATCTCTTTCTCTCTAATGGATTATTTATTTATCTTTCAGGGAGTCTCTGTGTATTATAGAATAGAAGAAGCATTGGTCACCTTGTTGTCATTTGCTTGTCATGTTAAAAAATGATTAATTGCTCTCATAAGTGACAGAATATGTCGTGTTTTCCTCCTTCAGTATATTTTCACTTGCTATTTTATGTCATATTACAGTATTGTTTGTCTTGTGAACAATGTACAAGTAAACCATGACTATGTAAAGATGTTGAGAAACAAGTAAGCTCGACTGGTGAGTAAGAAAAACACCTTCTGTTGCTAATTTAATAAGCCAGAGTTGATAGCTTTTTACAAGCTCCTTTTAACTGAGAAACTTGGAACTTATTGAGTGTGTTTATTAATTTTTTTTAACTTAATTGACCCCAAAGGTAAGTGACTAACAGCTTTTAGATTTTCAGATCTCTGTGCTCCATCAGTGTGAAAAGGTAAGTGGGTCTAGTGGCTCTGGCTTTTCCATGGAAACTGTGAGTACATGACGGTAAGTCTTATCTGTTTGTCGTTGTCTGAAATGGGACTAGAGTTTGTATGAAGATGAGGTAAGTCAAGGTAAGTGGGAGGGACCAGCAGAGGAGCCAGGTGTTTTTTATGTAACTCAGTCTTGTAGATTATTCAGAATTAATTTTAACCTCAAATTAACGAAGAAGAAATGTTATCTAAAATTAAAAGTCCTTTTAGATGTTGTTAATTATCATAATTTAAGCTTTTACTTTCAAGAGTATAAGATAGGTACCAGCTCTCTTTTTCCCAAAACTTTGTTCAGTAAAATTGCTCAGTTACATGAACATCATGAAGTACATCAGCATTAAATGTGTTGAGAGTTGTGTAATCACAATGAGTTCCCGAAAGCAATGCAATCTGTTGTTCAGTCCATTTTTTATTGAATTCTTTTTGTCTCACCTTCATGTGCTAATATCCCTGCTAGCCCTCTGATCAGTATAATAAATAATATAAACATATGAAAGTATTTTATTTATTTACCACTTTTAAACTGCATGGAACACATTTACCAGAAGTCATTGATTTGGCAGTGAATGTTGATTACAGTCAGGACAACAGCCACCACGTTCGTTAACATGCATGAAAATGAGCACTAACACAAAGCTAAATAACAGTGTTGTTAATCAGCTAATCAAGCAGTTACTTCCAGAAGATAATGAAGTTATAGATTTTAATTTGTGCCAACACGATGATTGATAATGGATTATTCTGTCTTGTTGTTGTGAGTCATGCTGTGTTCACCTGCTGTTGGCTCTGGTTTGTAATGATTATAGTGAAGGAACACTGCATGTCACTTGTTGTGTGTCTGGAGTTGGTCTTGGTTTTTGGATCGTTTCTGTCCTCAGCAGTGAAGTCGTGTTTTTTAGCTGTTTGCATCAGTAGTTACCAGAGTTAAGGTCAGGACTCAACTGTGTGATGTGAAGCTTCCAAGTGTCTTCAGACAATCTCCAAAAGTCACATGTAAAAATAACTAATTAGAACATGTTTATGCTCTTATAAACTTTAGTTCTAACTGTATGGACATGGAACTGTTCTTGTCTTTTAGAACCTCGTCTTCCTGGATAATTAATGTTTGTGTCCTGCTCGGTCGGCTTTGCTGCTGCAATTCTGTGAGCTAAAAAGTTTGCTGCCAAACGTAATATCTCAGGATCCATCCAAGTGACTTTAATATCACTCTCCAAGGCAGCTGTAAAGTTCATGGTCATACTGTGAACCAGTGTTTGTTACTTTCTGCTACTTCTGTAGTTACGTTACATTGTGAATATGTGGAAGAATGAATCACGTCAGTGTGAAATTTACTCAAAGCATTTTCTTTTTCTGAGTGTTTTGTCGTGTCGTACTTCGATTAAACAACGTTAAAGACATTGATTTCAGTATATTTGTTCATCTCAGATGAGTAAAGATGGAGATTAAAGATTAAAAACTTTGAAAACCTTTTTTAGGCTGTATTATCTTTAAATCTACAGCTGTATTATTACAGAACATTAAGACTTTGTTCTGGCATGTGAAGCAGCAGTTATAAAGTAATCAGATTACTTGTTGGTTGAGTCGGTGGTTTAGAGTTTTTAAAGTTACATTTTGACACTTTGTGTCTGTACAGGGTAGGATTATCATTCCTGGATTGATAGTAGAGATGGAACACAATGTAAACAGACTCGCGTGTGTTGCATAACTTGTAATGGTATTTGAAGCTAAAGAGAATGCAGCATTTTAATGATCCATGTTGTTGGTTTGATGGTTTTAGATTTGGAACACAGAAATGTCTGCTTTCAACATAAAATACTTTTATTACCGTGTATTTATCATTATTTGTTCAGAGTATAGAACTGGTATGATCAGTTTTCTGAACCATATAACCGTATTATTAATATGACAAGTTTGCAGGAAACTTGATGGGAATTCTTGACTCGCACATTAAGAGCTTTCATCTTCTGCATGAGTGATTATTCTAAGTAAAAATAATTTTATTTTGAAAACACTGTGCTGCCATTGCATGAAGAGATCATATAAGAATAATCTAAATAAGAATATTAATATCACTCAGTTGAAAAGTTGTGGATCTTATTGTTTTATGTAACTGAGCAAGTAGACAGGCTAGTCAGATAACAGGGTTGTGGGGTCCCTCCATTTGTAATGTACATTTGTTTGTAGTCACTTTGTACCTGATGCACCAGCATAAAGGTGAGTCTGTGGAGTGATGAGAGGTCTGAAAAAACGTAGCCTGACATCCAAGCCAAACCTCTCACTTGATTATTACAGGGTTCCAGCTTCCTTCCAGTGGAAAGCCTTTACAAGTAAACAATAACAAACAAGCTTCTACTTCTTTCTTGTCACCATTGCTAGACAAATGTATATGGATCAGCAAGGAGACGAAAAATGCGTCCTTTTGAAGGTTTTCAACGCAAGGCTATTGTAATTTGTCCCACGGACGAGGATTTTAAAGAACGAACATTAAAGCAAACCAATGAGCAGGGGAAGGATGTGCCCGATCATGCTGTTTTAGAAATGAAAGGTAGGAATGCTGTGGAAACAAATTAAAAAAAAAAATAAAGATAAAAAAAACAGATCTACTTTTTACTTTTTCTTTTGTCTTTAAATCAAACTTGGAAGATATCCCCTCCCCCTTCCCCATCATAGCCTTTGGCCAGATATCAGACCTGGACATTTGTTTATACAGTTTACATAAATTTGATTGTTATTTTTGCCTTCTATCTGCCACTTCTCATTCAGCTTCAAACACACTGCAAACTGAAACTAAGACTTAAAGTTGTGTAACACTAGAGCTTAAAGCACAAAGTATATATTCACAGAAAAGATGCGTTTACATGGTGAACGATCCGATCGTACACTCAGATTAATGGAAGTTACTTGGAAACCCCAAAATATCATCTGTCTTTAGTTTGCAGTGTTGTTTTCTTTTTACAATGTTTTAGTTGTTCTTTTGTCGCCAACCCTTTCTCTTCTGAAGCCCCTCCCTCTCCTCTGCTTGAACAAATGTTTCCTCCATGCCCCCTGGAGGGGATGTTTGTTTCCTTTACCTTGTTATCTGCTTTCATTATCTGCTCTTAGTATCTCTGATTTACACTGCCCGTGTCTTTTAGTAATTTTTTGTCATTTTGTCTTCCGGTGGTGTGGCTGCTCTGGTCTTCACTACAACTCCCTCCCCCCTCTTTCTCCCTCTTCGTTTCTGTCTCTCCATCCGTCTCTGCTCGGATGGGACGTCGTCTATTCCTGTGCTCATCCGTCACCTTACAAGCCAACTTTACCCTCCCTGAGCCCTGCGACTTCCTGGAGGACGTGACGTTTGTTGAGCTGCAGCGCGACGAGGCTGAAAAGCTGTTGAAGCAGTACAACGAAGAGGGTCGAAAGGCTGGCCCGCCCCCTGAAAAACGCTTCGACAACAGGCAGGGGGGGTTTCGTGGCCGCGGCAGTGGGAGCTTTCAGCGCTATGACAACCGTGATGGGTTCCGTGGGGGCTACCAGAATCGCAGCGGAGATGGAGGCAGTGGATACAGAGGAGGTAAGACTCTTCAGATGAACCACGTCCTAATGCTGCATGTTACCCTGAGGGTGCATGCTTAGTCTCAAGTTCCTGGTGTTATAAAAAAAATGTAAAGAATGAAACATCTGGAGCAGTTTGACGGTTATTAGAGGCGTAACGAGGCTGTTAACATGATTTATGTTGTACAGGCTACAGTCGTGGCAGTTATAACCAGAACCGGTGGGGCAACAACTACCGTGACGGAGGCTCTGATTCACGTGGTGGATACAACCGCAGCCAGCAGTCAGGTGGAAGTTACAATCGCTCAGCTTCATACAACAAGGCAGGATACAACCAGGTACATCACATGACCCAAATCCCAAAGATTTACATTCTAAAAGAATTACAGTCATTTCAGACATGTTGTATTTTATCACCAGGGCTATAGCCAGAGCTACAATCAGGGGTACAACCAGGGCAGCTACAACCAGAACTACTATGGCAGCTACAGTCAGTACCCAGGATACAGCCAGAGCTACAGCCAGACACCTGCAACTGGACAGACGTACAACCACCACCAGCAACCACCTGCTCAGCAGCCGCCAGCGCAGCAACAGCAGAGCTACAACCAGCAATATCAGCAGGTAGCTGAGGAACCGTTTAATAACTGCTAACACCTTAAGAACTCATCTGTCTTGTTGAAGTCAGGTCACAGAGGTGTGCTGTTGGCTAGTGAGGCCTGGACATGCAACCTGACCCGTTCACGGTTGATAAGCGGGTCAGTTGAGGGGGGCTGGCTCGCTTTTTGTTTCAGGGGGTTCTGAAAGGATTTACTCCTCCAAATCAGTTATAGGTCAGGCTTGGTGCTTGTTTAGCAATAGTCCCCCCGCCCGCCCCGACCATCACAGCATGAGCAAAAACTACAAATCAGTTCTACTGTACAGTTCTAACTCCCCGCCAAAAAACAGTTTGATCCAGAGCCATGGAGGTTCTGCAGAGACTTAACAGACCGAGAGAAGGTTAAACTCAGTGTTTTAAGTCCCGCTCCAGTGAAACAGTTAGTTTATTTCTAGACTAATGAAATACAATCATGTATTCATGTTGTTGTAGCAGGCGAACACGAGCCCATTCTATCATCCTTCTGCTGGGGGTATAATGTCAGCAGTCACTTTGTGAATGTTGGTCAGTACCCTGCATGAAGCTGCACGCTCAGCTGAATTTCAAACATGCTGTTTGTCAGCTGCTGATGTGTAAACCTTGTTCTTTTAAAAACTAAAAAACAGGCTGAACAGATTAGATTTGAAATAAATATAAGGCAGTTTGCAGGTTCTGTATGTTGGTACATAAAGCTATGATAAATGTGTCACTGATACAAGCCTTCAAATTAAAAGACTTTTCTGAAAGACCTCAGAAGACCTTGTTTTTTCCTCTGAAGAATATTGATGGCTTTTCTTTTCCTTTCAGTATGCTCAGCAGTGGCAGCAGTACTACCAGAACCAGAACCAGTGGAACCAGTATTACAGCCAGTACGGCAGCTACCCTGGACAGGGCAGTCAAGGCTCGTCTTCAGGTTCCCAGTAGCTTCGCACTGCGTCCTCCAATGTTTCACATCACCTTTGACCTCTGCAGTACATTGATTTTTGTACAGTCCCATATTGAGTCACTAAATTTAACATCCTGTCTGGTTTAACACATTATCCTTCATTCCTGTCCAATCAGTGTAAACAAACTATACAACATGACGTCTTCTCATTTTTACTGAACCGAGTCTTACTTTAAACATTGAGCGTGAGGTGGTAGATGATAGGTCTCACAACTTTTAATGAATGTTGTATGATTATGCATCAGATGTGGATCAGAACTCCACGTGTCCCACAGTTAAAGAGGTAATTGTATATTTTAGGGTGCAAAATGAAAAACACCAAGAAAAAAGCAGGAAAGTCTGAATAATCTGTCCTAACAAAGAACAAAATGCATGCTTTTTATCTTCATGACCCTTTCCTGTCCTTCTCTCCCCTTTTCAGTTACACAGTCTTTACGTTTTATTTACTGAACATTTTTATAGGTGTTGGTACTGTAGTATTTAATCCAGTCTTTGATTAAGAATAATCTTTTTCTGCGCTCGTTTACTTGTTGTACTTGCAGTTTTTGTCCCATCCTGTTGTGGTTGCTGTTCATTGAGTAGTTTAAACGCATTTCGTCAAGTCAATTTTTTTCTACTTAAAAAACGAGAATCTGATTTTGACCAGTTACGCAAGCTGTCTTGTCTTTATAAAATAAAACAGTTGTAAACACCTGTAAATGTGCATGACATGGTTTTTTTTTTCCTGCTACAAGTGAGTAAAGTCAGACAACACACAGGGTTTATCATTGGTTTATTCTCATTTTTCAATAGGAAATTAAAAAATGAGAAAAAGCAGAAAATTAAAATAGTTTTTAATCAAATGTGTTGGTATTAAACTGTGGGGGAACTTGGAAAAGAAATGAAAAGACATAAGTGTCATCAGGGCAGGAACTAAATATTTAGATGGATTGTGACAAACAAACGTCACCAGGTGGAGATGCTGTAACGTCACAGTTAATCACATCCAGAAATCCTTGGAATGGAACTTTTAAAGGCTTTAGTTTCAAGCAAAAGGCTTATTTCTGACATAATAACTCAAAAGTTGAGTGAAAGGATTTTTTTTACAAGCTTTAATTTAGCTGCCAAATGAATTATTTTAATGTTAGTGTTAATTTTTACCCTGGTTAAAAATATAGAAAAAACATTTTAGGTATTAATGTGTCTTAGCACCCAAACTTAAAAAAAAAGTTTATAAATTACACAAGAAAAATCAAATGAAACCAAATGAACCGTGAAATGAAAAACGTTGCAGCATAGAGTCTTTTTCTTCTTTTTTTTTTAAAGCTGCCAGCTCTCCAGGGTAAGGAATCAGTTCATCACAACGGGATGCAAATGTATTTATGTCCCTGCAGGAAGAAGAACGTTCAGTCTGGCTCCCTGCTTTTGTCTTTGTGAAGATGCAGCTCCTCCGTCTTGTCCTGCAGGAAGGAAACGGGCACAGAACATCCTCGGTGTCTGTGTGGCAGTGTGTTGACCTGAAACACAAAGTCAGTACAAACCTGTCAGCAGGAGAATCGTTCAGTTACTATCTAGAGTCTTAAAAAGTAGCATTTAATTCAGCAACACAGTGGAAAACATTTATAGTGGAACCAATTTTCTGAGCAGCTTCTGTTAGTCATGAGCTAAAACGACTCTGTATTTGACATTAAAATATAAATGATGGCTGAATGGACTGGAGCTTCGTCTTCAGTGATGAGGAAGCTGCTTCAGTCGGTCTTAGTGAAGAAGGAGCTGAACCTCTGGATTTATTGGTCTTTGATCTGAGCCTCATCTTTGGTCATAAGATCTGGATCCAGATACAAGCGTTTGAAATGAGCTAACCCTCCGTAGGGTTCAGTCGCAAAGATCAGGTGAGGAGCTCCGTCATCCAGAGGGGGCTTGAAGTAGAGCTGCTGCTCTTATTGAAATAGTCAGCTGGGGTGTTTCAGGTGTCTTCTGGACGTCTCATGGAGGTTTACAGGGCATGTACCACTGGGAGGAGACACACAGGCAGACCCAGAATTCTCTGGAGGGATTATACGTATATCATCTCTGGCCTGGGAATGTCTGTGGATCCCCCAGGAAGTGCTGGAGAGTGTTGCTGGGGTGAGGGAGGTCTGGGTTTCTCCTGAATCTGTTGCACCCACAGCCTTGACTGTGGATAAGCAGAAGATGGCTGAATATTTAAACTTGTGTTTGTGTATTTGTTTCCAGCTACATCTTTTATACTAACACCTTTCATTTAGGTGTGGAAGTGATCATAAACAGTTTGACATCCAAATCTGAAATCTCACAGCATCTTGGCAGATCCAGACAATCCCCTCTATGATCTTATCTTGAGGGCACTGCAGGGTCCACAAATCATACAAAAATAAAGTTTCTGCTCCTCGACATCAAATGGAGCCAGTTGAGGTGGTTTCAGCATCTGGTGAGGATGGGCTTGGACGTCCTCCAAGGGACATGTTCCAGACCTTCAGGCAGACCCAAGACTTACTGGAGAGGTTATTTCTCACAGCTGGCTTAGGAGCACCTCAGAGTACATCTGGATAAACTGGATGTCGCTGAGGAGAGGGAAGTCCGGGGATCTCAGCTGAAGATGTGGCCCTGCAGCCCGATTATAAATAAACAACAGATGGACGGACGGACAGACGGATAGACAGTTCAAATAAGATGCTTTTTGAGACAAGAATAAGTGATTTTGTTAGAACTGTGTATGAAAAGTCTTTTGGTTAAAACATCTTTTCCAGTCTTTTCTCACCCTCCTCTCTGGAGATCTATGTACGACAGAGTTCAGGTAGTTTACTCTTTTGTCCTTCTTCTCGGGCGTCCATTCTCCAGAATCTTTCTGAGTGGAGCAGTTTGTCAGCATCAAATCTCCTAAATTGTTTTTACACACTGATGTGCTCTTGTGTTCCGTTTCGTTGGTTTGAGGGAAAACAAAGGCCTCTTCCTCTGAACCTGGTGGAGACCATCACCATCAGTCATCAGAAGATTTACAGATTATTGAATTAATAAAATACAAAGACATGATACGTACTCCCGCTGTTGCCCTTGGTCCTTGAGTCAGGAGCAGGAGTGCAGGGACACGACCCGGTTGTGTTTTTATGTTTCTTCTGACACTCATTTTTGACCAGATCTCGACAGTGTCGATGACAGTTTATCCCGCAGTCTGAGAGACACAAAACGGGAAAATATCAAATTTGTAACAGAAACTCTGCTTTTAACATTACAGGTTCAGTTTACTGAAACAACAACGAGAGCACTTAATGGTGACTGGAAGCATTTTCAGTTTTACATGAAGATGAAAGCAGGTTTTAGTAGACTTTTTATTTAAACTAAGCTTTTATACACACGTGTAACACTATTGTTTAAATATTACCCACGTGTCTAAAGTCGAATTTTATAGATTTCATGTATTCTGTATCAAATCAACGTTTATTTTCTTCAGATTAAATGTAATGTCCGGGGTCATGTCATATTGTATTCTTCATTTCCTCATTACACTTGTATTTATTTATTTATTTTTGCTTGTTTCTCTCGTCTCACTGGTGTTGAAATACATCAGGGTGAATCTGAAAGTCAAAGCTAAACTCAATGTCAGTTTGAGGCTCTTCAGTGTAAATTTGATCCAAGTATTTTGTGAAGATTTTGTGGTTAATATGGGACCTGGTCATGTGATGAGGTTGGAAACAAAAACTCAGATTATATGGAAGACACACAAAACCAACCCAGTTTTTAATTAGTCTCTCTTTTCTCACACATTATTAATAATTAGAAAAAAAAACAAGTCAATGAATAACATTTCTGCATATACAATGTACTGTTTACATTAAATCTGAAGAATATCTAAAGTAATAACAACTTTCTACATCACTGAGACGTCCAAGACAACTAAAACACTTTAATTTAAATGTTTCCTTTTAATTCATCTTTTCATCCTAAATGTTGCCATGATGAATAAATACACTGCTGATTGTGTTTGTCTCACCTTTGCAGTGGTAGCCCTGTCTGATGACACCCCACAGCTAAAGGAGAACAGAAACGAGACATCAGAAACGGACTCGTCCACCATGTCAAACCAACAAGCAGATACTCACGAAGCCTCCACACGTGTCGCAGAAGGTCGGTCGTTTGTACGTGGTTTCATGGAAGTTATGGACGTCGTTAAAGACGTAGCCCAGCTTGGCACACACTGACATTCCCCTCATGAAGTAAGAGGCCATTTCATCATGACTGATTTGTCCCGCCCTTGGCAGAAAATTTTCCACATTACAAAGTGAATTCAGGTCAGATTGAAGTTCTCAGAAAGTTACTGCTCATCCTCACCTGTCAGTTTCCTGAAGGCAGAAGGAAAAGGGGAAGTTGGCTGCTATTTTTTCAAAGTCCTCTAGTGAAATGTAGCCGTCCTGGTTCTGGTCGTAGTTTTTCATTATGGACTGCAGAGGGCAGCAGAACAAACAGATTTTCAGCTGAACATGTAAAGCAACATTGTGGTAGTTCTGTTTTAGGCTGGATGACGAGGAGGAAGTGAAAGTCAGGAGGTAGTTGCAGATTCCCGTACTCACATCAACCATCTGCTTGACGTGTTTGGATATGGTGTCAGAGTCAAGCCTGGGGGTGACCCCTGATCCCCACTCTGCTACGACTGGTGGTTTAACAGGAGTTAAAGGCTGTGGACCGACACATGCAGTGATGAGACACCAAGGACTGTGAGAAACAAGAAGAAAGAGCACACCCACCACATAACACACTTCCCTAACGTACAGCACTTTGATGTGGCTGACTTTGATGTATTTCAACACCGAGTCTCTTTTTGTTTTTAACATATCACACCCACGGAGTGTACAGAAATGTCCATTGTCTTCTGAAAACAAGTTATAACAAATGTTTTCTTCTTAGGTAAATGTTGTTTCAGCGGTCTGTACCTGAATCTTGGGGTTTTTGGGTTCCTTGGTGTATGAAAGTTCATATATCTCATCCTCGGTGTAGTATAGATCTAGAGAGAGCTGAAGCATAAAAGAAAGTTTAAACCAAGACGTTTCTGAAGGTATTTTCCATATAAACGTGTTTTTTTCTGTCTCGTACTGTGAGCAGATGCAGGAGGTCTTTGTTGGCCTCAAAAGGCGGCGTGCAGCTGTGAATGGCCAGCAGGTCATTGATGTTGCTGTACAGGTGCTGCAGCTTGCTCAGGTTGATCTTTTCCTCATCTATGTAGTCTGGCAGGGCCTCATTGAGCGAGATCAGGTCCTTTAGATGGACACCCAGGATGGGGACCTTGAAGCCTTTACACTCACTGTAGATGCGCCGGTAGTTGCTGTAGTTGCTGCGTGAGGAGAGCAGTTCTGTGAATTCACTCAGGACCTGATGGGGATGAAGAGTGAGAAACAAGAGGTCAGGTGATGACTGGTGTCCAGAAAATTCTGACTCTCACACCTTTATGAACTATATTTGAATCTGCAGACTGTTGGACCGTTCTCTTCAGCAGTTTAAATTCTACACACATCAACATTGTCTATATATAGAACTGTTATTTTCATATTTTGAGTGTGTGCAGATTTAAAGGCTCTGAACAGCCTCCTGAGGTAAAGTATTTTTAAAACAATCTTTGCATCTTTGTTTTTTTTTATAAGCTAAAAACAAAATTGGTTATTTTTTCAAAACCTAGAGAAAAATCTACATGCTTATAAATTATTTTCTTTGAGATGCAACAAAATAACACGGTTTTAGTGCTCGTCTCTTGAAGTCTCTTATTTTGAAAGGCCTCGTTTGCTCTGGTCCATCAGAAATAACAAGCAGGGAGGCAGCTGTTTTCTCTTAGTTTCAGGTGAGCCATAGCTGCTATGCAAGTATTATGCAAATGAATAATATGTTCATGTAGATAAGCTAAAGCCTCGACAACAAAGAGCATGTTTTAGGTAAGTTTCAGAATTAACATCATCATTTAGAAATGTGACTTTAATTCTAAGACACTTCAGGTTTATATGGAAAGCATAAGCTTGTATACATTATAAATAACAACAAAATATTAAGATTTGACAAAGAAATAAAATAATTCTAGACATGAATGTTTTTTCTTTGACACTTTATTATTTCATTGTTTTTTTAGGCTTTTAAATTTTGGGGCGTTTATCACTTTGCCTGTTAGTTAAATTCTCCTCTAGATGTTACTTCCTTCAGTCTCTGAGACGGATGAGTCAACAGCTCTGACTCAAGGTTCTGTGTAAGACTTGAAATACCTTAGTGATGTCAGGAGGCAGCAGGTTAGATGTGTCTTTGAGGCGAGAGATTGAACTGTGACAGAGACCTCCAGTTACAGCCATTAGAGTGTTAAAGTTCTGCAGAGCTCTCAGTTTCTACAGAAGAAAGAAGCAACATAAACTTGGAAATAAAGTCATTATTCCAGATGTTAAACAAGTGCAGAGCTCTGTTCCTGCTGTAACTCGGGGCTGGATTTACCTGAGCTACATGAATGAACTTGGTGAAGACCTGAGCTCTCTGCTGGGCCGTGTGCCGACTGAGGATCATCAGCTGGACCCACTGGGAGACTCCGTTACACATCATGACTGAGCGCTCCAGGGCGGGGTTGTCCCTCACCGAACCTTTCACCACGTAGCTGCGATAGTCCAGGAACTGACCAATCAGATACGAAAAGTCAGAAAGAAAGCAAAATTACAAACTGCACCTGAAAAGATCTGAAGCTGCTGAATGATCTGAATCCAAACCAGTTTAACTGAAAGATCAACAACCTTCAACCCTCCATCCTCTCTGGTGTCTTGTGTGGTGCATCTTTATAGACAAACAGGAACAGATGTTGTGCAGAAGAATATCAGCTGCTTTAACTACGTGGTATTTTCTATTTTTGTCTTTTACAAAAATGTGTATTTTATTGTTCAGTGATTATTTGATCTCATTTGTTGTGTTTTCAATCAGATCTTTATTTCTTATCCTTCCACTGTTATTTTTTACTTTTTATACACTGTACTTATATATTTAAATGAGGATCTGTTTTTTATTTGAACCATCAAAATAAAAAAATTTAACATTATAAACTCCCACCGGTCTCTTCACTCCATCATAGTAATTAATGAAAGAGCATCATGTTTTCATGTTATGGCAGTAATTCTTCATTAAGTAGAGACGTGACACTTACTGAAACATTACAGAAGTTTTTAAACTCGAGGTAGCTGAGATGTTCAGCCATCTCATCTGGTTCCATGTGGTCAAAAATCAAAGACACTTTCCTCTTCTTCACAGAGGGCGAAGGCGCCTGGGATGCGTTCACATGAGGGCTTCTGGGAAAAAAAGCCAAGAAACAGGATAAAAATAGATGGTTGTGTTATTTATAGAAAAACCGTTTTAAGATATGCTCAAATGAACAAGTGGCAGTTCCTTCGGTTCATGGTGGTGATTCAAATAACAACATGACTTACAAGCAGGAGGTGTCAATGAGCTGTGAGTGTGTCTCCTCTCCGTCAAGTCGGACCAGCTCACACAGGTCCCCCATGGTCTGTTCTAGGAGGGGGTCCTCCTTAAAAACCAGCGGGAACTGACTCATCCACTGCCTTGCCCCCAAAACAAAACACAAAACACGTTTACTACTAGCACGCAGAGCAGGACAACCAGTTCTCATGTGTCCTCTCTCACCTGAGAAGGTGGCAGATCTGCATCCGCCTGAGTCCTCTCTTGTCAGTGGGACAATCCTTATAAGTGCAAGAAAGAGTCAAGGACCCAAATCCACCACACAGTTATGGTCCAACACTACCAGTACCAACCAACATAACAGCAGCAGGGATATTTACTTCAAATCTGCTTTGCAGGAGCTCCAGACAAAGCCATTCCTGTTTCCTGATCTGATTAATTGACCTGAACATGTGACTGGATGCACCAGTCGGACCTGAGCACCACACATAGCAGTAATAGAGGATATAGGGTGAGGAGTTTCTGGGCGAACGTCTGAGATGGCACAACCCAGGTGTGCATCATCAGGGTCATGTGGACCAACTGGGAACCTCTGGGACTGGAAAGCTTCCCTTCTGAATCTGAGAATGAGACAAAGACACATTTACACAAAAAAAGTCTAAACGTGCAAAACAACAACACCCTGAACCAGGACAAGGATCAGCTGTCAAGCTGTTTGCTTCCAGTTAGGTAAAGTCCAGTGAACTGCGCAGCTCAGGTAGATGCTAGTATTCAAAAATAAACCTCCCACTTTCAGGCTTTTAAAGTACTTTTTCAGAGTGAGAAGTTACATGATGGTCGACATGTTTATCACACAGATTTAGAGGAAACAGCTGAAAGGCTTCTCTGCAAGTCTGAATTTAATTCACCCTTTCCACAGCCACATATAAATAAAAACTAACTACCTGATCGACATGGTTAACACTTTAACTTGTGCATGTAAAGCAAATCAGTTTTTACTGTTATTTTAATCCAAGACTCTGTTTCATTTTATTTGTGACATACAAACATTTTAAAAACCTGCTCACTAAAAAGGAAGGACACGCCCACATCTTACAGTAAAGATATTCCAGACAAATGAAAAGAGTTCGAGAGGAGTGAGACCTGCAGAGCAACTCGCTGCCCAACAGAACAAAGATTGATTGTATGAGACTGCTGTTTGTGTCTTTCACTCCCCAGATTCCCTCTTCACTTTGTCTCATCCCTCAGTTACATAATGTTTTGGGATGAAAAGTAAAGGCACATGACTGGCTTTAGGAGCATGTGTGTCTGAGACGAACCAAAGCAGTTAAGACAGCGCAGTATGAGCTCATCCAGGCTGGCAGCGCTGGCGCTGGGAGCAGAGCTGGGGCTCTGCAGGGCCCTGCTGATGTCCTGGGGACTGGGACATGTGTTCCTCCTCCGCTGGATCAGCTTCTTGCTCTTCATCCCACCAGGAGTCTCCACATTGGGTTTCCTGACAGAGGGGGAAAGAGAGTGTTAGAGAGTGACAAGTAGACTCAGAGTTGTCTAGAAATAAGTAGAGCAGTTTGCAGCGAGATAGAGCGGGTCAGCGTTTGAGGAAACGCATCTCACCACATCTGATAAACTGTGCTACATCTCTGCAGCTCTGTGAGGCGACATGCAGAGGCAGAATAAGTACAAACAACACAGCTATGAGCTTTCCTCTACTTAAAGCTGCCACGCAGACATTTATTCTATTATCAATATTGTTTTTAATCATCTAATCTGGTGTTAGACACTGCAGACACTGAGCTGCTTTACTTTTTTTCTGCTTTGTGACACATTTAATAAAAAATTCTGAACAGGTAAAAAAAAATATTTTGTGTGTTGTTTTAACTTTGAGCTTCTACGTTGCCCACCCTTCTCTTTCTATACCCTCTTGCTCCTCTGCAGGGTCATGGGAGGGGGTGAAGGGTGGAGGGCAGGTACCTCCAACAGTTCCTGACCCTAACAAGTCGGATCCAGTTGCACGCTGTATAACTTCTCGTCTGTGTAGCTTCTACGCACTGAGGTTTCTGCATGTTGACTTTCTTCTTGTTATATACATTTTTTTTTAATCTCTGGTAAAAGTCTCTCTAGAAACAAATGTTGCAAAATGTATTTCCTGTGAATACTAATACTGCTGAGCTGTCTTCAGCTTCGTTACATAGTTTCTTAAACCTAAAGTTCAGAATAATCGGGTCAGATTGAAAAACTTGGGATTACCTTTGAAGTTTTGGATTTTTCTTTTTATACTTTATGTAAAACAATATTTGTTGACAGAAACTCATTAAGGGGCAGATCAGTCATTGTTTGGTCAGAGATGGAGTGAATGGAAGATATTTTGTTTTAATCAGCTTTAACTTTGATCAATGTTCATTTAAAAGTTTTGCTAAGACTAAGCTAATGTTTTACATCTTTTTTGTGATTGTATTTATGCTTCCTCTTAAGGACATCATTGAGCAATTTCTGTCTGTATTTCACAATAACCAGTAACTGTGTTTAACATGAACATAATTATGTTCATTTTGCAGGACAGTTCCAGGGTTTCACTTGCAGTTTCTATATAATAGAATCAACATTTCTATCTATTGTTACTGAACCACAAAACAAGGCTGTTTTAGTTGCAAAAATGATGATTTTTCCAGTGTTGCTGCAAACGGTTAGAAATTTGGTCCAAACAAGTGCTGCGTGTTCTGTCACAGTATGAAACCATGTTGGTCTTACTGCAGCTATTGTGATGACATTACCAGGAAACGCTGCGAGTTCAGAGAACACACAGAGAAGTTCCCTGAATGACCAGACTTACATCCCCTTCTCTTAACGTTGGTGTGTGTTGTTCATTTCCCCAGTCTACTTACACTCTCCACACACACACACATCTCACTTAGCAGACACACTCATCTTCAGTCCAGTTACAGACAAAATCTGAGGTTTGCTCCAAGTACAACACACCTACATGTAATCAGGGTGACATTCACTGATCTATTTATACCAACAGCTTCCCCTATACGTGCCGCACCATCCAGTTATAACAACACACATCTTAGCCAGTGTCAGTGGTGACCTCGTTGCTCTCCATCTTGGTAGTCGAGCTACAGGTGGATGTTCAAAAACCTGCTGGACAACCAAACCCCCTGTCCCACCCGTCCTCCCCCTCTTCGTCTTTACGTCACTACGCCTTCTGCCTACTGAATTCAAAACAGCCAACAGTACATCGCGTACCACTGTGGTTTCTAAAGCAGTGAGGACAGAAACAAGCAGTGCTTTCAGAGCATTAAAAAAAATCTAATGTTTATGTTAAAAAAAAAAAAAGCAAAATTCTGGCATCAAAACATTAAAGAATTACACACGTCTGTGTCATTTATTGCCTGTAAAGTTGAGGCATTTTACATTTTTTGATGAATGTTTGCTCTGACACAGATCAATACTTCAGACACAGAAAACCAAAAAAGTTTAGTTTAAAAAAAAAAAAAGAAAAAAGTTGCAACAGTAATGTGATTACCACTCGGTTGCAGCAGCTTTTCTTTAACGTGACGCTGCAAGCGTTTGGGAACCGATGACACCAACTGCTGTAGTTATGAAACTATTGTAGTTTTGAAAATCGAATGACTCTTCCTGGTTTCTATCATTTTTATAATGTGACAAACATTTTCAGTCAGAGATTTTTTTTCCTTTAAATCTGAAGTTTAGAAATAAGAAAAACTATTTACAACAGGAGTTCCTCTAAAAACAACATGAATTCTCCAGCTTTTATTGTTTTTATAGATGTCAAATTTACACACATCATGTTCACATATGACCCTCCTGCCATCCCGTAGGCTGACTGTTAACCTGTGTGTTGGTGGGAGTCCCTCTTATTTTCCCTCTGGAGGATGCAGTTATTAGAATATTTCACACGAGCAGATCAAAGGACAGTTTTCCACCTCAGACCATCTTTAGTGAGTTTAAGTAAAACTACAGCTGTGTAACGAGAGCTGAATCTTTCTGTTCAGAGTCGACAGGTCTGACTGGAAACAGGTAAACAGTGTTTGTTTGTTGACGCTCCAAACGCTCGGAGGCAGAAGTCCGTCTTCCCTGATCGGATCCTCAGAGGTTTTCTGTCTGTTGAGGGAGATTTTGTCTCCAGTGTTGCCAACTGCTCGCTCAGATGGAATTTAATTAGTGTTTTTTATATATAAATTGACCCTACATGTTCCTCCTATAAACGTTCACTTTACTTTATAAATAATGATTTTTCAGCTTCTCAGATCATAGTCAAAGATGTAGACAATTATTTTTGCACAAAATAGCAACATTTGTTGACATTATCGTCTTTAGTGTGTCAGGTCTCAACCTATAAGATTCTATGTTTAAAACCCAGAGACGTATCAACAGAGGAGTAACTAACTACTGACTATAAGTTTGTGTGCTACATTTATAAACCATCAAAAGTTGGTTAAATGAAGATTTTCATCTGGAAGTCAGTTTAATCAAGTTGTAAATAAAGTGTATCTTTACATTCAAGACATCTTATAGATAATATAAAAAAAAAATAGTCAATGTCTGTTCAGACCTGTGATCAGTTCTTTTTAAAATCTCGCTGCCCTTTGCAACCTGTCAGCTCCCCCGTCTCACTTCAAGATGAATCCACCTGCTGTCGAAGCAGTTGCACATCTGAGGAAACACTTTCACAGCCACAAAAAGAAATGCTGATGGGGAAATGTTCTTGATGTCATTACGTTTAGCAGGGAATTTCCCCTCCCGAGTGCTCAGCCGGTGTAACACAGACAGAAGAGAGCTGAAATTCTGGCTTTCATGTGACGATCCTGATGAACAGACAGGCTGCTGTTTGTAAACAGTCACTGTGTGGTGAAGCGCCATGCAAATCTGTACACAAATGCAGTTACTGTTTGGGCATTTGCATTCACCTTTCCATGTGAGTGGTGCAGCTTGGGAAATAATTACACTCAATATCTAAGGGTGCTTCTATGGAAACAAACGTTCTGATGAAAATAATCTCATGATGAAACACGTCCATCACGCTGTCTTAGGAAGACTTTCCACACATCCTCCTCCATCATCCTGGTTCTTTAAGCTATTCAGAAAACTGCTTCTCCTTTTTTGTCTTAAAAATCCCCCCCTCCCTCTCTCTCTCTCTCTCTCTCTCTCTCGCTGCCTTTCCCTGTCAGGACTTCTGGCTGCAGATATCCCCCCCCCCCCCCCCCCC
>SSNP01000184.1:0-26115 GCA_006937955.1 Pachypanchax playfairii | reverse complement strand
CCCCCCCCCCCCCCATCCTGGCAGGGGGATATGCAAATTCCTCTCTTTCTTTCCTTAATTGATTAATTGATCCCCAGGCCCTTTGAAGGCCTTGTTTGTGTGCAGTTTCTTTCCCTCGCTCACCCCTCTCACAACCTGGGTTCTTGTTTCCCTCCTCATGAACGAAGGGGAAGCATCTCCTGCAGTAGGTCACTCATTCATTTGGAAAAACTGCAACAAATACAAATAAATCTTGAAGATTTCAACAAAATACTGTTTATGCCCAGCAGACTCTAACATGATTACATTTATTAAGAAAAATACATTTTCTGGGGGTCTTTTGACTGCCAGACTGATCTCCATCAGATCTTAATTCCAGATGACCGTTTCTGCTGAGGGGGGAATCTCAGCCAGGTGGCCAATCAGCTGGTCTTCCTTAAACTCAGGTGCCTAAAACACACATCGGACTACCTTAACCCACACGTTCATTCCAGCACATCTGATAAGACGTGTGGTCACAACTAAAGCAGCTAAAGAAAAAAGTACCTCTGAAAACCAAACTGAGTATTATCTGCTGTAAAATCAAATGCAAACATCATCCCTGAGCTGACATGAAAGAATTTTAACAGGACAGAAGAGAAAAGCAGAACACATTTCCACAGAAAGGCTCGCAGGAAGGCAAACTGTTGAATGTCAGGACACGCTTGTGTGCAGTAAACACAAATAATTTGAGAAGTTGATAGACCTGACAGGTATGCAGGTCACCGACATTGTTCTCTCTGACACACACGTCTGTTTACTTTTGCATTGATTGAAATTTAAAAACGAAACATTAAAACACACACACACACACACACACACTAGAAGCGGGAAATAAAACCAAGCAGCCCCGTTTCTTTTTAACTCTGCACAAAACCACACACACACAGTCACTCTGCATCTCACACATAACCTCAAGGTTCACAGATTACTGCTGCACACAAAGCACTTGCTGCTGACACATAGTGAGCTGCAGGCTGGGCTGAGAGCACCCAACACTTTGCTTTAATGCACCCTGTCTTTGTTTTGATTTACCTCTTGGTCTTGTTCATTGCGGAGCTCTTCTCCTCAGCAACACTCCACCTCTACTGACGGTCTGCACGGGCATCTGAGCGTGTCCCTACAGCTCCATGGTTGACCCTGCTCCTCCTCCTCCGTGTCCTCTTGTATGTTTATGCGCCCGGGACAGCAAGAACGGGCAACAGGGAGAGCTGCTGGGGGATGAGGGCTGCTCACGTACCAGTCATCGACTAAAAGTCCTCGCCTGAGCCCTGCCTGTCACTCTGTCTGTCAGTTCGACCTCCTGTCTCGCTGCTCTCTAAAGATTCCTATCAACTACAAATCAGCGATAGAGCCAACCTCAAGCTGCCATTTCCTGAAACAACATAAAGTTAAGCGAAGAGGCTTCAAACTCTGTGTACAATGCAAGAGCTTAAAGTCAAACACTTGTCCCCTCAACATAAACAAGTCAGCATCTTAGATGGAGGAACTGGCTCTGCTAGATAGGGGAACTCACATCAGTTTCTGTTTTTCTGCATGGGTGTGTGTGTGTGTGTGTGTGTGTGTGTGTGTGTGTGTGTGTGTGTGTGTGTGTGCAGGGGGGAGGGGAGACAGAGAGTAGAGAACACAAGTGCAACACCAAGAGAGGAAGGAGGTGGAGAGTTTAGAGAGATAGTGATGGGTATGAGCCTCATTAGAAGGTGTTATAATATAAACAGTTACTTCTTTAATGTCACTTTAATATTTTCGGTAGCTTAACATTTTCTCATTCTAGTGAAAAAAAACCCCAAACTGTGTAAAACCTGCTGTTTAATGCTGACACTTGTCTCCTGTCTGGATTAGGGCATCTCCAAAACATCCCCATCATCCCGTTTTCTCCCCTTTCTTCTTCTTCAAAAGCCTCACAGTTATTTCTCAGGGGAGCTGAAGATTAGACAGGGAGGTAGTGTTTGTGCTTGTAAATGTGGCTGTGCAGCTGGACGGGAGAGAATCAAAAGAATCCTTGTTTTATCACACCAAAAGGAAGAGGCGCCCAAACAGGGGACGTTAATGTCCCCCCAAAGTCTGCAGAGGTGGTGTCTTTACTGCAGGAAGCTGACGGGTGAGAGTGCGTGATAAGGAATGTCAAAAGAAGAGGAGGATGCTCAGAGATGAACGGAGCAAGAGCTCATGCATGCCAAGTCCACAACACTGAGAAATGGATTTGGAGTTTCTCTGTAGAATGATGAGCCCAGGAAAATTTAACAGCTAAAAAAAAAAAAACTATTTCCTGACAATTTTGTAACATTACTGTAATCTTAAGCAATATTTCTTTTAAACAGGAAGTGTTAATGTCAGCTGAGCTGCTAAAGATATTTGTCAAGAAGAAAAACTGGAGGATGTCTTTTTTATCAGTGTTCAACACACACAACAGAGTGTCCCTCTGCAATCAGCCCTGAACCTCCATTTACCTCCAATGTGCTTTATTCTATACGGCTTTTTTAAATGTGTGTATATGTGCATCATGGTGACTAACAGCTTTTATTAGCTGCAAGTGGAGTTAAAATTCAATCAGTGTTTGTGGTTTATGTTGAACTCGAGTTTAAACCTTCACACAGAAAAAGAAAAGAACTTTTTAGTGATAATTACCTGATTTTGGGTCAGACAGCTGAAAGAGTTCTGATTGAGTCTGATTTTAGGAACAATGTCGCCACCTACAGGTTCAGCGCTGCAGCTGCAGGCAAAACGCAGGCGGCGGATTCGTGAGTTGGCAGAAAACGGTTCCCAGCATGTTGCTGCACCATCAGGACTCAGACTCCCAGGGTTCATGTTAGCACTGCCTCAGAGGCGCTCCTCCTTTCTCCTGCTCCGGTCCGGGGAGCGGCTGCGTCCTCAGGTATCCGCGGCTGCAGCTGGAGGTGGACGGCGGGATGGGGAGCTGGCTAAAGGACACCATATGGAGACTGGAAAGGTAAATGTGAGTGTGTGTGGTGCATCTCTGCTGCCTGATCTGACCGTGAGGGGCGTGCCGTTAACACCGTGTCCTCCTCATGTCCAACAGGACTGTTCCAAGCTGTTGAGGCCCGTCTTCAAGCATTTCTGTTAGCTTTCATTTTATTTGTCCTCAGGAGACACTGTCCCGCATGTTTTAGACGTGTCCCTGCTCCAACACAGCTGATTCAAATAATCTAATTACTTGACGCCTTGGCATGAACTTCTGCAGAAGCCTGTGAATTGTCCATCATTTTAAATCATGTTTGCTAAAGTAGGAAAAAATAATCCAAAACATGCAGGACAGTGATCCCTGAGGACCAGAGCTGGGAAAAGACACCTGTTTTTTTTAAGATAAGTAAAAGTGCTGTGTGACATGGAATTTGTTTAAAACTTTTCGGTTAACCCAAAAGATTCAAGAAATTCATAAGCAGAGAATGATGTTAAAAATTCATATTTGTGAAGCCTTTTTTGATGATTGACAGAACAACATGGGGGCGTTGGCTTCTGCTAGTGGTGCTTTCTGTTATTGAGTGAATTATAAGGAAGTCCAGCTTTATTCAGAGTTTTTCTTTAATCCATCAGATTACTGAATCGTTCAGGGATCAAACTGGAGCATTTATAGATCTACTAACAGTTGTGGAACAATGAAGCGCAACAAAACCAAGTTTACTGATTAATTATCAGAATCCTCATCAACAAATCATTAATATCAGTTTTTAAATTAATTTGATCAAACTTAAATTGCTGACATTTCCTGGTTCCTGCTACTACTGGGAAGTTTTACGTTCCAGTTAATCTGAGGAAACAAACTGAAAATATGAGCATGTTCAGTGATTCCTGATCTCCCATCTTGGTTTTATTTTGATTAGCCTATTTTGAAAGAGATAACCAACTAACTGTCCTGTTCATAAAAAACACCGATAATTAGTTAAGATTTGCTGAATTTCTTTATTGCATAATGAACAATAAAATTATTCTCTCCTCTCAGTTTTAATTCCTAACTATTTTAAAGAAGTGTTAAAGGTAAAAGCTCCTAATGTCATGAGCTGAAACTCACTGTTGAATGTTACAGCACAGTTTATTAACTCACAAAAGAAAAATAAAAGACTTTAAATACTTTAAAGAAAGTGTCGTCAGATTTTAATCCAGTCACACATTCAATTGATTCAGTTTTAAAATAATACAGTTCATTCTGATTATAATCCGATACAACCAGTCAGTTAATCTGTGACTGTAAAAGCCAATTTGTTTTGCTGATTGCACTTAAGTTTTGTTAATTTTGTGCAGGAAAGTTTCCTGTTGTAACAAGGAAAAGAACCAACAGAACCAGAACCAGAACCAGGAAGGACCGGCATCCAATCCTAATCCTAAATTCAAATGAAAGGAAAACAGAATGAGACACAGAATCCAAAGATCACACGCTTCTCAGACTCCGATAGGATTGTTTAATCCTGAACAGACAACTTTGAAGAGTGAAATCACATCTTTTTGACTGTGTGTGTGTGTGTAGTCCCCCCAAACAAGAGTCCTCACCCCTCTTTCCTTTTATAGCCTCACACTTGGGGGGAGGTGGGGGTGATGGAGCGGGCAGCCTGTGTGTAGGAGTGGCCCACTTCTGCAGACATGGCAGCGAGGTTTGGATGGGATGGCAGCAGAGGAAACGTGTAACAAGGTGCCTGCCCCTCCTTGAAACCCATCCCTCTCTGTTCACCTCCCATCCACGGGCTCTGAGGAGAGGGGAGTCGGGGGTGAGTCCTGCCTCCTGTCACTCTCTCTCACAGCCTGGTGAGAGCAGAGGACTCGTGCTGTTCTCCAGCACACCCACACACACAAACGCTGAGAGTGAAAGAGTGTGACAGAGGAGTACAGCCACTAGGAAGGAGATAAAAACTCAGAATCCTGAAGGGAGAAATCACAAGGATTTTCTCTTTTCTCCTGAGGAGCTGCAAATAACCCTCGGAGGAAGATGGCAGAAGGAGGCGAGGGAGAAGAGGAGATTCAGTTTCTGCGAACGGTGAGTACTTTCAGATTTGACAGTATCAACCTGCTCTTGCTGCTGCAGAATCAGAGTGTTATGAGGACAGTTTCACTGGAAATCCTTTCCTTTGTTTTTAAATGTGATCGTCCAGCTTCAGCTTTGCTGCTCTGTCAGTTTTTACACTTCTGATGTTTGATTTTTTTTATCCAGAGTGACATTTTGCAGAATCAGGCTGACTTCTGTATATAGTTGACTATTTTTGCAGCGCCCTGGTTGTGCCATGACCTGCTTATTATTTGCTCCCTCTAATCTTCATCATGAATCTCCTGTGAGCCTGTTTCTTTAACCTCCATTACCCAGTTTCATTCCAGTCTCTTTAAAATAGAAGGCTGAAGCTTTTAATTCATTTATTTGACATTATTTCCAAAATCGTCTTGATTTAAAAATAAGGTGGTGTGCATGTGTGAGTGCAGATAGATAGACAGGGGCTGGTGCATCTGTTAGCATCGTTATCTATTTATATCAGAGGAAAGTGGAGCCTGTTGGTGTGGGGTGAGAAGCAACAAGCTACCCAGAGTCTGCAGGGGACAGCTGCCCAAAAGCTGCACGCTCTTTTCTTTAGAGAAGGAAACTCGGTTAAAGAGTTGAGATGTTTGTTTTAGAGTTAAACACAGAGGGGACATCCTCCAAACAGCTGAGCTGCTGAGAAGGATGCATGCACATGCATACAGCACTGAAGGAAAAACATAAACTTTTCCTTATTTCAACACACTTTTCTGAAGAAACATCAAAACTAAAGCTGCAATGAAAGTCATGCTGTGGAATGTCTGTAAAGTCTTTATCGCTGCTTCGCTTGAAGGTCAAGTTGTATGAGCATCCAGAGCCGTGTGGGATTCATAAAAAAGTTTCATTAAGATTTATTTCAAAATAAATCTCTAAATCTTTCTGGAATTGTTTCCTGCATGGCACATTTTAATGTTTAATTCAGAAAAACAAAAATATCTTCATATCCACGTCTCTGACTACAACCCCTCATCATCTGAAAAGAAAATGGCAGCATACATAAAAGTCCTTCAGCAGATCTGATTATAAGCTCAGTCAGTGTTTTTAATTTGCATTAGGTGTAACAAGAAGGCAAAGTACATGGCTGAGATTAAAATTACATCGAGTAAACTAATGAAATGGTTTTGTGTTGCTGCGTAAAACGTGTTTTAATTTACTTCTTCATGCTTTATGGTGATGTTTTTTTAAACAAAGAACAAACTGAATAGGACACTCAAGTTCATGCAGACATAATTTCAGTTCGGAATTTATTCCATTTGAAGTTTTACACAAAGAAAAAAATTATAAAATATTATAAATTATAGTTATAATTTGAGTTTTCATCCCGTCATGGCCGCTGGGTTTTTCTAAAATCTGTAAATGTCTCTTAACTTCAAAAATGTAGCTAACGTGAAGTTGTGTAACAAAGAGTGAAAACTAAAACTCGTTTTTTACAGTTTATATGATGAGTTGTAAAATGTGATGCTGTTAACGTCAGATTGGGACACTTCAAACACAGAAGAGTCCAAACAGGAAACATGCAGCGTGACTGTGATGGGCAGGATTCCTGTAGTCGCCTCATAATAACTATAAAATGACATTCTGCAGCAGCTCAGCTACAAACTGTATAGTGTTTAGAAACTGTCAAACGGATCAAGTGAAGACGTCAGTGTCCTTTAGTTCAGGATGGAACCATAAAACAGCAGGACTTCAAAGGAAAAACAATGCAGTTTAGAGTGAATTATTAATACTTTGTGTACTTCAAGGGGCTTATCTTTACCACCACACGCCGCGGCGCTGGTCCAATCAGCACCACAGATACAGTGCTGGTGTTTTTGGATCTGTGAGGCCTTTAGATTAAAGTTTCCATCAAAAGGTTTTGGTAATTAGTTTAAATTACAGACCAGCTTTGGGAGGCTTTGTGTGAGTCAGCTGTCCGGCTCTGCTCCAGGTTTTTCTTTATTCAGATCAGAGCTGATGTGATAAAAATGAAGTGAGAAGCTCTTAATTCATCTCAACCAGCTGGGCAAAAGACTACAGCCTGCCAGATGTAATCATCATACTGAAGAGATGAATGTTCACCAGCAACAACTTAAAGGCTAGAACTGTTTTGATTATTTAATATGAAGATCTGAGTGAAGTAAAAGACTGGATCCGGTCATCATAACAAAAAACTCTACCTACCTTTTATTTACAAAGCACGAAACTACAATAATACCAGTAGGTTTTAAAAGTAAAACCACTTTCAAATCATTTCATATTATTTATGGATTTTATTTTTCTGCGTTTTAGAATTTCAGTTGTTTCTATGAAATTTAATTGATATAATAAGAGTGAAACTGTTTTGGCTAAATGTGTGCTAAATGTAGCTAAAATATTCAGAGCTAAATAAGAGCCAGAAGACTTGGTGTGGAATTTCCTGCCTTGCTCAGGGGCGTGTGTGTCTGCTAAAATCATTGTTGTACTGTAGAAGTTTTGTTTTAACACTTTGACATATTCATAAAACCACTGTACTGTGTGGTTTTATATTGATGTTCTAATAAATTAGTCCATCATTGTGACGCTTGTGAAGCTAAACGATGTGGTTTAATGGAGTTATTATTTCTCCACTTCGTGCCCTCTGGTGAACGAGCTTCTCTCAACAACAAACATGTTCTGTCAGGTACGACTTTCAGCAGCTCACCTGAAAACGTTTCAGGGTTTTACAAGCATCTATTTACCCAACTCGTCTTTAAACACGTCTCTGCTGCGTCACTCTTTCATCATTTACCTTGTAAATCACAGGTGAGGGAGTTTAAGGGGCCATTCAAGCTCCAGTCCATAACAGCATTTTCTTTTTTTAGCAAGCCACTATAAGCGCACTCGATCTGAAGGGAGAAACCGGAGGAGTCAATGTCCTACTTGCCAGCATCCTTTGGGAGGGCTGGTTGTGTGTGTGTGTGTGTGTGTGTGTGTGAGTCAGACGAACAGTGTTGTTGTGACCATCAGCTGTGCCATTTTGGAACTGATAAAGTTTGATCAGATGTGTTTGCTGTGAAACAGAGATGTTTTTAAAGTTTACAAATTTGAAACAACTGAATTTCAAACAAAAAATTTGAAGCAATGAAATAACTCTTTTGTTTTATTTTGAAATATTTGCTTTAGTGATATTTTGCTTCCTGTTAGGCTTCACTTGTATGTGAACGATGTTTTGTAATTTAAAACTGAGACTTAATCTTTTTTTTTAAACAATGGATGAACATATCAATGTTTACTGGTTGATAGCAGGTGTTTCGGTTAATATGAGGCATTTAAACTTGTTTTAATGTTTGGGTCCGAGGCATTCAGCAAACACTGGCAAAAAAAGGAAGAAAGATAACAGAGATCAGTAGTTGATTCTATTCATTGACTGGACTCTTTTATATAAAATGTTTTTCATATGTAACGTGGATGTTTTAGGATAAACTCAAAATCAAACATAAAAAATATAGATCAATAAAAACAGCCTTTTATTTGTGAACTTTGAGTTGACTGAAACCTAAACATCTTGTAAGTTTTAACCTTTAGGAATAAAATAATCTAGAAGTTTTGTTTAGCAGGTGAGTCAGTTTGTTGTTTGTCCTGTGAAGGATGGTGCTTCAGAAACTTGAAAGACAAGTTAAATAAAAAAGTTAAATGTTACATCATTTTCTCACAAACTGGGAACTAAACATACTGTCACAAATATTAACACACTGAGAGTATGTTTGATTTTTTTCACAAATAAATTCTGTTACATAAAGACATTAAAAGGTTGTCCAGTGCTGCTGCACTGCAATTGCTTTCTTGTGTCGGTAATGGTCCAGTGATGTACTGGTGACCTGTGACAGGTGTAATCCCGCCTCTCAAATAATGACTGCTGTAAGTAGGCACAAGCTCCCCATGAGTCAAACTGGATGGATGGATGGATGGATGGATGGATGGATGGATACATGGATGGATGGATGGATACATGGATGGATACATGGATGGATGGATACATGGATGGATACATGGATGGATGGATACATGGATGGATGGATGGATGGATACATGGATGGATGGATGGATGGATACATGAATGGATGGATGGATGGATGGATGGATACATGGATGGATGGATGGATGGATACATGAATGGATGGATACATGGATGGATACATGGATGGATGGATGGATGGATACATGGATGGATGGATACATGGATGGATGGATACATGGATGGATGGATACATGGATGGATGGATGGATACATGGATGGATGGATGGATGGATGGATGGATGGATGGGCTCGTGGAGTCTGTTTTTTGGGATCACACCGACTGCAGACACCAACTCTTCAGATATAAATTGTACTTGATGCCGTTTTCCATCGTTATTTATTAATGAGACAAATTCACCTGGTTGGATGTGCGTTACAGTAGCAGCTCAGTGACAGGTGATGGATGAGGTCGGAGTTCTGGAGCTGAAAACATCCAGATTGGATCAGACACACAGACCACACACATGCACACCTGCTGCACCTGTTAGTCCTCCTGCAGCCTACTCAATGAACAGGTGTTCTGCTTCATCAGGACCAACACAAAGGGTGGGGTTTCTGTAGTTCCTTAGCGCTGCAGCTATCAGATGCTTTAATTATTGATCAGTTTATTGGGTAATCAGAAATACGTGTGTGTGCTATGCTGAAGAGTCTCTCTGCACCAAAACACTAATACTGAGGTCTAATAAATACTACACTGACCACTGAGCTGCTCTCAGCTGTTTATTAAACAGTGTTGAATACGTTTATTATTCTTATGTCATATTTACTTAAATACTTTTTTCATTCATAATAGTGATTTTTTTTTGTTCTGTTCATGCACTTTGGAAGAGATCACGTTTCAGTTTTTATGTTGTATTTCTATCTGAGTCTGATATACATGGAAGATCAGGTGTTGGAGTATGAAACTTCACTTCTTCCTTTAGTTTTAATGGCGGCAGCATTAGTCACGTAAACAAATGGGACAGACATCTTATTATAAATGAATTGAATGTCTTTATTGTCATTATACACTCTGCAATGAAATTAGTGCCCCAGTGCAAAAAAGTATTTTGAGAAAAAGACAAACAAGACAAAAAATACATGTAAGAAGTTTGTGCAATATAAACAGGTGAGACACCGTGTTCAAGCACAATTTGTTGTATTATAGAGTATTCTAAAATAAAAATACATGTCAGATATTTGTAATAAATGTTGAATTTAGTAGATTCATGTAGTTCTTATCTTACTGTATGTTCAGAAGTTTATTTTCTTAAGTTTTTACCTGTAATTAGTTATTTAATTGGTAACAACGCAGGACTCATAAACAGGACATTGTGGCTTCACCTTTACAGGTCAGTAAAACATATATGCTGCAGCTGTTGTAACTCATATGTTGCTTGTATTTATGGGATGGAGGCTGTTAATGGTGTCTAAGAAACAATCAGTGTGAAACCCAGTAATTTTTCCTTTCATCAGCTTGTTGTAACAGATCCAGGTTTCTCTGAACAAATAAAAGAAATGACACATTTAAAGTTTTTTCACTCTTATTTCAGTTTGGTTTATTTATATGTGATTCAGTTTGATTGAAATAAACTTCTCTGCAAAGAACTGTACAACCTTTTAAGGACTTTAATTTTATTATTATTTAAAGCTGAAGAGGCAAATTTGCTAAGAGTTTTTTTTTTTTGTGTTTTCTCTTGAATTGCTGCAGTTTACTGTCCCAAAGTCAGTTTCTTTTTTATACTGTAGCAGTTTTATAAAAAATAAAATAAATGTAAACATTTTACTGAAACTGATCAGAGTGATGAATTCTGCTTCTGGTTATTTTCAGTATCTGATTCTTACTGATAAAATTGTGAACATCAATGGAAGAGAGTTTCTAATGTTCTCAAATTCCTTGCACGAGTCGCAGAGACTCACTTGTTTGAATTTTGAACAAGTTCAGAACAACTGATTTTGTATCAGAATAGTTGCAGAGTTGTTGTGGACTAATGAGACCCGTCTGGAACTCTTCAGGTTAGGAGGTTTGGTTTGGGACCAAACTGAGTAGGGGGGGTGTAGATTGGGAAGGAAGATGATTTGTGACTAAATTACAAGGAAATTTGCAAAACAGTTTGAAGTTACGTGATTAGCAGGTCACATGACCCACATTAATATAATAAATAGAACCTGTCTTAAAAGTGTCAGACATACTGACTGTGATGGCGACTGAAAAAGGACGTATTTTCTCAGTCACAGCTCAGATGTAGCTTAAAGCTCCGAGTCAGTGCAGGTCATTAAGGCAAAACATCAATCAGCGTTTTGCTCATCAGAACTGTCATTTTTGGTGAGACCAGCTGTCTTATAGGAGTCTTACAGATGATAAATTAGTAGTTTTATTACATTTTATTTTTTTCAATTTTTGAAGTTATCAGCTGGTCTTTATGTTTTCACTGTATTTGCTGTGAAGCCCGAGAGTCTCTGTTGGCTTCTTTCATCATCTGAGACCTCAGAGTATCTGCTGGTCAGCAGAAGGAGGGAACGTGATAGTGACAGGTGCAGACCACCAAAATAGGAGTGCAGCGGGGGTGGGGGTGGGGGGGTGGCTGAGAGTAGGAAAAAAGAGCACAGTAGAGAAATAAGGAGTCAGAGACAAATATTGTATGATAATAATAAATCTGGGATTATAATAGAAATGTTCTCAGATCTGCAGAGACTCATTAAACACCCCAAATATTTTGGTCTTTATAAACTCTCTGCAAAAATAAGGAATTCCATCAAATACATAAAACCTGTATCTTTTCTTTTGCCTCTGCTGTACAAATGAATACAGCAGCTGAGGTCAGTGTCTCACTGCCATCAGTAGGTAACACATACACAAAACAAGCATCCTGTAGAAGGAGAGTTTTAGAGCGTAGAAGAGAATCCATGACTGAGACTTTAGTGATGTAAGACGTTGAAGGAAGACCCGTTGTGATGGAGGATGCTGATTTTGCACATGCACGGTCTTTTCCAGTTCTCAGAGGGAATCCCCGTCAGAATCCTCCCGTCTGTCTTATTGAACTGTTTTCCTTCTCCACCCACACGTCGTGCAATGTGCTGCTCCTCTCTCTTATGTCTGCAGAAATATAATCGATGCCTGGGGTGGCTCACATCAGCACAACCTAATGAGTGTATCAGAAATCTGGAGCTGCAAAGGCAGAAATGAAGGTTGTGTTTTATGTGAATGGTTTGATTTATGAGCAGCTTCACAGATCCTGGATCTACATTTGAATAGAAAAAAACATGAACATTTAAGGATTCTGCATGTTCCTGTGCAGGTCATGAAGATCTTGTTCCAGCTGTTTGTCATAAACAATCATGCATGCACACAGTTACACCTGGGGCCAATTCAGAGTCATAACTTACCCTACCTTCATGTTTTTGGTCTTAGGAAACTAGAGTATCTTGTATTTGTGACTTTTTTCTCTGCAGTCCGCCATTATTTTTCTGCCACATTTCTCATTTTTGCTTGATTAACCTCTGATCAAGCATCCCTCATTCATGCAAAAACTTGTAGTCACACAACCTGCATCTTATTTTCTTAAACAACATACTGTATCGTTTTTCTGCACTACATGGTTAGTTATAGATTAAACCTACAGTCTTCCTCTAGGCTCAGGAGAACACGAGGTTTCTGAAGGAGGTCGACTGAAAGCTTTAAACTGCTTGCTTCTGCTGTTTTTTGGGGGGTTTTGAGCTCTTAGCCTGCTGGTCTGCACGTGAACCATCAGACATGACTAAAGATTAGATAAAACTATCTGATTTCAGATGCTGTTTGTGTTTCTGGCCGTAAATTCCTGAAACTTTACAAATGTGTTTTTTAGTCCGAGGCCCTTCTCGCCCACAGTCTCAGTCCTGACCCTCCGTTTTGCATGTTTACATCGAGGGGACATAGAGGGGACATAGAGGGGACATAGAGGGGACATAGAGGGAGTGAGTGCCAGTAGCAAACTACTGTAAAGATGGCAGTGAAAATCACAAGTGTAATATAGTTTTGTGAAACTGATATTTATACCTCCTGAAAATATCTTTAATGTCTTTCAGTCTGATGTCTTATGTCTCCTGATGTGGGTGGTCTTCCTTTTAGACACATAAAGTAGTGTAGCATGACTGTTGTATGTTATGTAACTATCATATTACTGTAAGTAATCTTCAGTTTGGTTGTTTTACTGATGACCTCTGACATCTGTCCCGTCCATGAGCAGTAACAGCGTGTTGAACAAGCTCGACGATGATGACGCACTTGTTTTACAAAGGGGGCCCCTTACAATGTGGAAAAGTCCCCACTCTTCTTTCTGACTTCCACATTAAGAGCCGAGGGAGAGGGAGAGGGAGAGGGAGAGGGAGAGGGAGAGAGCAGGGGGGTGAGGTGACAATAAGAAATGGACTGAGTCTCAGTCTCTGCCACCTTGTCTCCTCCTCTAACCCTAACGGGAGCATCGCTCAGATCCTGCCAGGTTCTGATATGGTTCAGATGGAAACTTACTCCAGAATGTTGACGGTGCACCAGATGTGTCACGTGCACATTTTTCTTCATGCAGCTCAAAGAGTGTGTAAATAGATATTAGTCATCATATTGTGATTTACCATTCTTCTTGTTTTGGTTCCATCAGATTGAAGTCATGTGGGATTAACAAATAATCAGGAGAAACCGTCAGCTGCACGTCTTTAAACCCTGAAAGCTGCTTCTAATAATAAAAGTGTGAGTTAAGCCTGAAGGTTCGTGTCAGCTTTTCACATGATCAAACTGGAAATGATTCACATGGTTGGACGTCTGTGGAGTCGTTGACGGATTCGATGGACTTGTTTTATCTCTTTAAGTTCAAACAGCTGCTTTAACCTTTTAGCTGCAGATTGCCGAAAGACTCATAAAAGCTGTTTCCCTTTTTTCTTCAGGTTAAAAGTTAACTTGTTTTCTTTCTAACTCCAGTAATAATTATTCTTCCTCAAACAGCATGAACAGATAGCAGTTTGTTCAGCCTTTGAGTGTTTTTTTTTACTTTTTCTTTTTTTAGCTTAGCAGACATCAACTTTTCCCCCCAGAATGAAGCATTTCTACCACGTTCTAATAAAAACTATAACTCGGGTCAAATAGTTCAAGTCTGATTTATTGGTTTTGTTATTTATATTTTTAAAAAGTTTGTTTCTGGAAAAATAACAACCTTTTATTCTTGGGAGAATTGAAATTGTGATAAATGGTGAAATAAGAGCAGATGCATGTAAACAGTTCATGCTCTTTTCACTGTGATGATTAAACTAGTTTCACTGTTCAGTAGAAGTTTTTAATATTATTAGAAACTGGATTATTTCTTTTGTAATCCGCCTCACATTTAATGTGTTTGCAGAAAAGTCCGTGTTTGCACGGCTCATACGGGTTTAGTAACACTTGAGTTGCGTGTTGAGTGCTGTAGCTCATGTCTGCAGTGAAAGAGAGAGGACACATTGCTCCACTTTCTGAGGTGCAAAGCAGGGAACATGAGGACAGAACCGAGGAGACATTTCTAGACTGAGAGACAGATGATCACACTGCCAGAGGGAGAGGGGACGCACTTCAGCCAAGGAAAATCCAGAGACCTTGGCCTGGAGAAATTGATGTCGTGGATGTGCATGATTTTCTATTTTTTACTCTGCTGGTAAACTAACTGCTCTATAGCCTTTAAAATAACTACAAGTCCTGGTGCTGAATCATCGGGGCAAGAACAGGTCAAAACCACAAAGACAGAATGATTCAATAGCTGTTGAACAGGTGAAAAGACAAATCAGGAATCTGTCCAGAGGAGGAATTTCAGGAAGGTTAAGTGATGTTTCCTCTTTGATATCAGCTGAAAAGAGCAAACAGCTGAGAATGCTGAGTGTCAGGTGTTGGTTTCAAACTGAAGGGGGTGTTTATCGCTGGATTTACACCAATCTGACGGACCTCAAGCTTTGTGTTTGTGGAACGGAAGTGCTCATATCCAACTGTGTGACCTCTAATTAAATAGAGCTGTTAGCAGCATTTAGCAGACCAAATAAAAAAGTGTGTATAATCACCATACTTCACTCTTTTTCAGGCAGTTGTTTTATTTCCTGTCAACAAATCTTACTAAACAGCAGGGTTAATTAATAAACAAACAAATAAATAAATGTCTGAAAATATGACTAAAAGATATAGATTATTGTCTTCAAAGAGGGTTAGCAGAGACAATAATGTTACTGTTTATGTTTATGTTAAGTGAATATTTTTTGTGTTTGTTCCAGGATGACCAAGTCGTTCTGCAGTGCACGGCTTCTGTTCTGAAGGAGCAGCAGATTAAACTGTGTCTGTCCTGCGAGGGCTTCGGAAACCGTCTCTGCTTCCTGGAAACAACATCCAACGCTCAGGTAAGACGCCGCTGCATTCCTCTCTTTGTCCTGTGGAGCTCGTCTTCATCACCTTTTGTCTCACCTGCGCTCCTTTAACACACCTGCAGAATGTACCACCTGACCTGGCGATTTGTACATTCATTCTGGAGCAGTCGCTGTCGGTTCGTGCTCTGGTGGAGATGCTGGCTAACACAGTGGAGATGACCGAGGTGAGAGTCTCAACCAGAAACATGGAGTCAACAATAAATGGCAAAAATGAGGGAGACTTTTTATGTAAAGAAGAAAGATTTAAATAGAATTTATAGATAAGTGCTATCGGGAATAATATCCCGTAAACTCCTCCACCACAAGACAACAGGCTTTAATTTGAGATTTATTATTTTCCACGCTGAACTAGGTTTAGGTTTATCTCAGAAACAATATAATACAACTGTTAACATATAAAACATAAACATCTGAAAGACATGACCATGGATCAACCAGCTGACAGCCGCTGAATGTACCTGCTGTCTTAAAGCTCAACAAAAACAACCTGGAAATCAGAGAGAAAAGATTTTGTTAGAATAAAATAGAAAACATATTTATTGTCTGAGCGTCAGTTATTCCTTATAAATAATTCATGCTCCTGGAATAGTTTCTTTAAAATCTGTATGGTATAAAGTCTCAGGAGTGAAAAGAACAATTCTGTCTTACAAACAGATATTGATTATCTTATGCTGCTGCAAGCAACAAAGTGGACTAAAGAATCTAAAATATCTGAGTACAGATTGAAAATAACTGCATTTATTTGACTGTACAATTTATTTACATCTAATTTAAATGTCAGAATTTAATATTTAGCCTTGTGTATGATGAATAAAGGGTTTATACATCTAAATCTGAATTATTTTTATATAATTTGTTCAACGTGTAATGTGCATGATTTATTAATTTGGCTCTGACATTCATCTCCAGTCTTGTTTCTTTGTGCTGGAGTCACGTTATTGGGTAATCTGACCTTTACAACTATGCAGCATGCATTTCATCAAAAGCCTCCAATCAATATGAGCTCCATCAAATTATATTTGACTTTTTCTTTAAACCTTTTAATCTTTTTTGAACATGCTCTGACTCCCCCTTCCCTCCCCTTTTTGCTTCCTGCCAAGCAGGCAGTCGATTTGGACAAATGGGTACGTCTGTTAACCTGTTTTACTTTCTGTGTGTCCCGACCGACCTGACACCCGTCCATGTTCCTGTTCTTTTAACTAAATTAAAGTTAAATCATTATTACCTGTTGATTCATATTTAACTCTCACTGTGGAAGCTTGTTTCTTACATCTGTGTGTGATTTTCAGTCACTTAGAAGGTTTAAGATGAGTTAAAGTTAAAGTGGTAAACTGAGTGTCAACATTGTTGCAGGTAGATTTGTACTTTTTTTATCACAAGTACAAATCGGTGTTACGCTACATCAGTCTCTCATTTCATGCTGACAATGTTACCTTTTCTTTTTTTTTACATCATCAGAACAATCTTATTTTACTAAATGTTAATGCTTTTATTTTGAAGGATTTTTTATCGTTTCTTATGACATCAGATAAAATATATATTTTTCCCTTTATTTGTTGTTTATTTTGAAACTGATGTGACTTTAAATTTCTACGTTTGGCTCATCGTAACAACATGACGACTTTACAGCTGTAACAAGGAAAAGAATTCAGGATCCATTGATTTATGTTACTCTTTTTCCCAACAGTATAAACATGATCAATTTAAAAACTTCTCATTTATCAGAAAACATCATTTGGCACAAACAGCAACAGGTTTTGATTTAAATATGGAAAACTCGCTGATATTCCAGTCTTCTTTGGGACAGATGTCTTACATTTGATCTGGCTCAAGGATTTGAGGTATTTTATTGTGTTGTTGAGATTTGTTGGAGCAGCTGACAGGAACTTGTACTGTAGATGTTTCTGATGATGAGCAGGTGGATTGGAATAACATGGCATGAAGCCCAACAGAGTCCCAGTCCTCTCTGTCAGGGATGGGGGCCGGAAACTGGACACCCTCCGAGCTCTGGACAGGCCAGTCTCCCAAATCCCCAGAACAGCAGCACCTGTCTTAACAAAGTGCTAATGCAGAGCAGAATTATTGTATCATGCTACCACTTGACATACCTGACCCAGATTTATGACAGTTGATTAAAGTTGTCTAACCCCACATAAAGCATTAGCATCTCCCTGCTGGCTAAAGTAAATCATTATCCATCTGCAGTAACGACATTTATCTTGTTATTCTGACCTGATGGCGGGAAAAGGCAGAAGGATGAAGGTCGGGTTTGTTTGTCTGTTAAATTTTTGGTGTCTTGAACCTCATTGGTCAGATCTTTATTTAGTCCTCTTTGAAAAGAATGATTCATTGTAAGGTTGTATTAGACTTTCCTGTTATAACCCTAGTTTGTCTTTTTTTCTGTAAAAATGTTCTCAGTTGTTTGGTTTTGCCTTTACGTTACAGCAGAGATTGTAGTTAAAAATACTCAGCAGTTAAAAAAGACTTTTAGTTTGACCAAACTTAGAGCAAAACTTTATTTACAAAGATTTTGACCCCGATAGTGAAATTTAATGGAATATTTAAAATGTTAATTGATAATTTAACAATACTATAATGACAAACAGCCTTAAGAATCATTAAGAAAAGTTTTCTTTATTCATGATTCATTAATTTAAAGAGTAGAACTTAAAAAGTTGTACTACAACAGTACAACATTACATGAATGATGCTCTTTAGTATTAACATAGAAACCTAACAAATACTTCAACATGTTTATAAGTCAAAATCAGTGAAGGTTTATAATATTAATACATTTAGTTTGTAATAATGTTCGATTCTGATCTTGGATCTTTTCATCTGTCTGTATATTCAAAGTGTTTCAAGCTTCCTTTTAAAGTTGTATTTATGAGACTTTTTGTTGTCTTTGTTGAATTATTGTTACGTGTTAATTTGATGCAGAATCCTAATTGTGTTTTTTTAAGAGAATGAGAATGACATGCAAGTTTTTCTGTCTTTTTCCTTCTCCAGTCGTCTCAAGGTGGAGGTCATCGCACGTTACTGTACGGTCATGCCATCCTGTTAAGACACCACCACTCCGGCATGGTGAGACTACCTTTAACTAGTTTAACATCATTTCTTTTAAAGACAGAAGTGGACTTGTTCATGTCCTGCATGTGGATTTTCTCCCCAGTACCTGAGCTGTTTGACCACTTCTCGATCCCTCACTGACAAGCTGGCCTTCGACGTGGGCTTGCAAGAAGATTCCACAGGTAAACCGAACGAGTCCTGCTGAGCTCTGCGTTACAACAGCTTCATGTGTGTTCGATCCAGATCCCATCCCAACAGACTGTTTAAAGACCCACGCCGATCATATTTTGAGTTATTTTAAAATGTTCTTAGTGATCATTAAATTACAATTATGGCATTTTTACCCCAAATCCCAAAACCTGTGCAGTTTTCTATAGTTTCTCCATACCGACGGAATGTGTGGGCAGAACCGTTGGTGCGGAGGATAAACCCGCCCCTTTCCCTGTTGCTAAGAGATCTCTGTTTTTGTTCATGTAAATAATTAATCTTCTTCATGCACCTGAGTCAGTCTTGGAGTTCCTCAGGGTTCAGTGCTCAGATTTCTGATCTGGTCTTTCTTGCAGGTGAGGCATGTTGGTGGACTATTCACCCAGCCTCCAAGCAGAGGTCAGAGGGTGAGAAGGTCAGGGTGGGTGATGACCTCATTCTGGTCAGCGTGTCATCTGAAAGATACCTGGTGAGTCTCCTTGTTCTTCATCCAGCTTGTTCAGACACACTGATGTGTGGACACTAAGCTCAGTCTCTTCCTGTCCTTTCTTCTCAGCATCTGTCTTACGCCAGTGGAGATTTGATGGTGGATGCATCCTTCATGCAAACTCTTTGGAACATGAACCCAATTAGTTCAGGGTGTGAACTAGCTGAGGGTAAACACCTGCTTTAAACAAACACATCACCTGCTCTTTATACACAGTCTCACATATTTACAGAGATGTATCATGCACTCGTATGTGTTTTTCTTTTAGGTTATCTGACAGGCGGTCATGTTCTCAGGCTGTTCCACGGTCACATGGATGAGTGTCTGGCCATTCCCACTCCGGAGGAGGGAGAGGAGAAGCGTAGGTAAGTAGGAATATGAGTTCAACACTTCCTGATTCAATGATGATGATCTAAATCCATGTGACCATATTGATTCTCACTCGGCTGCAGGACGGCTCACTATGAAGGCGGGGCTGTGTGCAGTCAGGCTCGATCCCTGTGGAGGCTGGAGCCCCTCAGAATCAGGTGATGTGATAAGAAACAAGTCTCAGAAAGTTTAATCCATCAAGGGTTGGAAAGATTTGTAAAAACAGACATTTAACGACAGGACAATTTGTAATTAATAAAACTAACAAAAGAGTAATTTATTTAAATGTGGAAAGTGGAAAATGTGTTTTTATCCCTGCTGTTTGTAACTAATGTCTTTTTATTGTTTAAATGTTTTCTCACGATGAATTGTGTGTTTTCATCAGTCATAAGAACAATGATCTGTTGTAACCTTCACTGAGAGGGTTTGTCAGCCTTTTAATTGTGTTTTTTTATTGTTTTTATTTGTATCTTCAGTTGGAGCGGTAGCCACATGAAATGGGGACAGTCTTTTCGTATTCGCCACATCACAACGGGCCGGTACTTGTGTCTCGATGAAGATAAGGTCCTGATGGTGGTGGACCCGGAGAAGGCCAACACCAAACTGTCTGCGTTTTGTTTTCGTATTTCTAAGGTCAGAATTGACGTTTTAAATCTCTCAGGATATTAAAATATGTTTCATTCACCAGCGTCTTTGATTAACTCTGATTTGTTGGTTTTGTTTTTTTTCCCGAGCAGGAGAAGGTGGATGTGGCTCAGAAGCGTGATGTGGAAGGAATGGGCATTCCTGAGATAAAGTATGGAGAGTCCATGTGTTTTGTTCAGCATATGTCCACAGGTCTGTGGCTCACATATGCTGCTCTTGATGCTAAAGCTGCTCGTTTAGGAATGATGAAGAGACGGGTGAGAATCCAGCCATGACAGTTCAAATAAGTCTGATCTCATTGGTCTCATGTCTCCGTCGTCTTGTCTGTGAATCAAAACTGTTTCGGCAACTAATTTTGACAGAGAGAGATACTAATTAATAGGTAAAGATACTTTTAGGTGTGTTATTTGTGTTAAACTTTTTGCCACATCTGAAGGTGGGGGCATGATGTTTGGATTCAGCATCAGAAATGAAACTACAACTAAATTAATACATTATCACAAACATATTTACATTTCAAGGTATCAGTTAAGTAAAATGTAATTAAAAAGATGTCAAGCAGGGACAGAAAAACATTCATGGGAAGCGATGGGAAGGATGTTGAAATGAGCTGCAATAACCAATTAGTTTATATTCAGAGGGAAGTGATGAAGTAAAATAAACCAGGTGTGAAACAGACAGAAACTTGAAGCACCTGAAGGGCAGAAAGCACAAATAACACAATGAGACAAAGTAGCAAAATACAAAAATACTACAAAATAAAACAGGAAGCAAAGTCCATCAAAATCTAAAAGGTGGAAAATGAAAAACAAAACAGCAATACCAACAGAACACATTAAACACACAGGGAAGTTTTAACTGTCAGGAAGTGAAAACATGGAAATTAACCAATGAGAGTGTCATTCAGTAGTTGGAAAGATGAGAATTCAGGTTCTGAAACTAGAGGAGCAGCTCTGATTCTCTACACAGCTGTAATTCTCTCTGTGTGTTACCTCCTCTGACAGGTGATTCTGCATCAGGAAGGTCACATGGACGATGCTCTAACTGTGTCCCGCTCTCAGACTGAGGAGTCTCAGGCTGCTCGAATGATTTACAGCACTACAGGTCTCTTCAGGCAGTTCATCAAGTATGTACAGGGTTTAAATGTGTTTGTGCTTAGAATAAAATCCTGCTTAAACCAGCAGGTCATGCTAACGCTGTGTATTTTCCAGGGGACTGGACTCCTTAGGTGGGAAGAACAAGTCTCCAGGTTCAGTGTCTCTTCCTCTGGAAGGAGTCATCCTCTCTCTTCAGGATCTCATCTTCTACTTCCGTCCACCGGAAGAGGAACTGGAACACGAAGAGAAACAGACCAAACTCCGATCCCTTCGCAACCGGCAGAACCTCTTCCAAGAGGAGGTAAAATCCAACTACACTCACACACTCACGTTGATTTTACTGTTTCGTCATTTCCTCCATGAAACAGCAGCTTATCTTCCAGAATAAAGTATCAAAACAAGAGCAGTCTTGTATCTATTGTTGTGCACAGACTAAAAGATTTAGTACACTTTGGTAGAGATAAAACTGTGCACATGAAAATCACAAGTGTTTGTGAGAGGGAAGCTGGAAAAGACACAATATAAAGTTTGAATATAGAATCTGTTCCGTTGAGCTTAGATTAGATTAGATAGTTTTTATTTGTCACATGCACAGTCATACATAGTATAATTTACTGTGAAATGTATTTTGTACCTGCGTCATAGTATCAACCTTGAAAGTACGGTAAGTAAAAATAAAATAACTGAATAGAATAGAGTTTGACATATTTTTGTCAGTTATTATAAATATGAATGTATTTTATTCTTTTGCATCCTAACTTGTATAAGATGAACTCATTTTGGGTGTATAATCTGCTTCCTGTTTGTTTCTTTTGCATTGCAGGGAATGATCACCATCGTGTTGGAGTGCATCGACCGGCTGAACGTCTACAACACTGCAGCTCACTTTTCTGAATTTGCCGGCGAAGAAGCAGCTGAATCCTGGAAGGAGATTGTCAACCTCCTTTATGAGCTGCTGGGTAGAAGAATGACCTTTGATCCCTGAAAACTCAAACAAAAGTACATCTGAGTTTAAAACTAAGGGAAATTATTTCTGTCTTCTTGTTTTCACTGCACAGCTTCACTAATCCGAGGGAACCGCTCTAACTGTGCTTTGTTCTGTGACAACCTGGATTGGTTGGTCAGTAAACTGGATCGTCTGGAGGCCTCCTCAGGTATCTCATCCCCACCAACCACAAATTAGAACTCATTAATACAATCATCTAATGGATTATTTGCTTCCTGGTATTAGATGAAGTTGTTTTGTTATTTTGAAAGATATTTTCTGACATACTGTAATTTTTTGCATATTTTCTCCCATGCACGCACGAGAATATGAAATCTACTGATAATCTGATACATTATTTCCTTGTTTGCATTTAGGAATTCTTGAAGTGCTGTATTGTGTCTTGATTGAAAGCCCCGAGGTTCTGAACATCATTCAGGAGAACCACATTAAATCTATCATCTCCCTTCTGGACAAGCATGGAAGGAACCATAAGGTTGGTCTTCTGTCAGGGAACTTTGGTCTTCAGTAACTTAATCGTGCTTCTGAATCAAGCTGAGGTGAAATTTGGAAAACGTGACTCCTAAAAGCTCCTTGTAATCCTGTTTTCCCACACTAAATAGTCTTATCATGGTTTGACCTCATCTTGCCTTTAGGTTTTGGATGTTTTGCGCTCACTTTGTGTGTGTAATGGTGTAGCTGTGAGGTCCAATCAGAACCTCATCACAGAAAACCTGCTTCCAGGTCGAGATCTCTTGCTGCAAACTAACATCGTCAACTATGTCACCAGGTATGTGGAATGTTATTAATACTTGAGCCACTTTTCATGTTAAAATTGCTTAAAACTGGCTTGAAAAATTGAATAAAATCTTTAGAGAAATCTAAAAGAAAAATACATGACTAAAGACTTTTGCACAGAACTAGTGAATGTTGTCTCTGCTTCTGTTCTCAGTGTAAGGCCAAACATCTTCCTGGGAACGTGTGAGGGGTCCACTCAGTATAAGAAGTGGTACTACGAGATGATTGTGGACTACGTGGAGTCCTTTGTGACGGCACATGCCAGTCACCTGAGAGTGGGCTGGGCCATGACCGAAGGCTACAGCCCCTACCCTGGAGGAGGAGAAGGCTGGGGAGGAAACGGTGTGGGAGATGATCTTTACTCTTATGGCTTTGATGGGCTGCATTTATGGTCAGGTAGGAATCTTCCAGACTACTTTACAGTAAACATCCCAAGATGCTGTCAGTATTAAAAAGAGTTCCTTGCTTTGCCACTCAGGGACTGTGGCTCGCCAGGTAGCTTCACCCAGCGCACACGCGCTGGCTGCAGACGATGTCGTCAGCTGCTGCCTGGATCTGAGCGTGCCCAGTATCTCCTTCCGTATCAATGGCCACCCGGTTCAGGGAATGTTTGAAAACTTTAACGTGGACGGCCTCTTCTTCCCAGTCATCAGCTTCTCAGCTGGAGTCAAGTCAGTTCAGCAAATCATCAATGTCCTCTTTTTCTTTTCTGCTGAAAACTTTTACAGTTTATGTAACTAATACAACTTAACATGAGAAAATGTTCCTGCAGTGCAATAATGCATAACTTTCTCAGAGGATTGTAAGATCTTTAGATACCAGTTTCCATTTAGTGATGCATAAATACAAAATCTTTATAAATAATAATTTCCAAAGGGAAGGCTGTGAGATGGTCACACAGACTTTGTCAGGAAGAATTTAGTGTAAAATCTCAGCTGGAAACAGAAAAAGTCCAGGACTCATTCTGTCTTGGTCTCCTCAGGGTTCGGTTCCTCCTTGGTGGTCGCCATGGAGACTTTAAGTTTATGCCCCCACCAGGCTATGCACCGTGTTATGAGGCAGTGCTACCACGAGAACGGATGCGTATTGAACCCATCAAGGAGTATAAGCACGACTTCAATGGTGTTCGCAACCTTCTGGGTCCAACCCTGTCACTCACCCACACCTCCTTCACCCCGTGTCCTGTGGACACTGTGCAGGTACGTAAAGAAAAGAAAATTTAATATGGCGTTTTGTTTGGGAAAGAATAGGATTTATTATGTTCCTTCCTTTTCTACATAGATTGTTTTGCCTCCTCACCTGGAACGCATCCGAGAGAAGCTGGCAGAGAATATTCATGAGCTTTGGGCGGTAACTCGCATCGAGCAGGGATGGACCTACGGGACTGTGAGTGCAACGTCTGGAACAAAATTCATTCTATAGTCTCAAAGACAGCAAAGGTGTAAATATAAATAATATAAACAGGCTTTTTAAGAGGTAATAAAGAGGTTATAGCACTGTGAGGTTTCAACCAGATCTCATGACATTCACAGTTATTTCCTCTTTTCTGTGGATGAATCTGTTTTGTTTGCAGAAAGATTTGCTCTAATTCACTGATATAAGATGTGGTGACCCATTCAACCCGAGCTGAAACGGAGCTTCTGGTTGAGATAAACATGCAAATAGGAAACAGAGTAGAAACTAATTATTTTCATACTGAGCTGAATAAAATGCTCAGACATTAAATAATCCTTGTAACTGGACACATACAGTAAACCTTCTGATTGTCAGCTCAAGTCAGCTTCATCGAACTGTTTCAGAATTTGGTTTCCAGTTGTGTCATTTATGAAAACATCCTGATACAAGCCAGAGAATCTGTTTGGATTGTAAATTTAGAAAAAAAAAAAAAATTTAACTTGATTTTCACCTGATTTGAATTCAGCTGGATCTTTTAATTCCAGACTAAGAATAAAGGTTTTTTTTTTTTTTTACATTTTTGTCTTCCCCCACAGTTCAGAGATGACAACAAGAAACTTCATCCTTGTTTGGTGGATTTTCAAAGTCTACCTGAACCAGAGAGGAACTACAACCTGCAGATGTCAGGCGAGACTCTCAAGTGAGTTTAAAATTCAGTTTGTGTTTTCAAGCTGCAGCTTGTCTGAGGAGGACGTTTGGGTTAACGTGGATGTCTTCTCTCAGGACTCTGCTGGCTTTGGGTTGTCATGTTGGTATGGGTGATGAGAAAGCAGAAGAGAATCTCAAGAAGATCAAACTGCCCAAAACGTACGGAGACAAAAGCGGTGAAAATACTTGCAAACGGCTTGTTGCATAATCTTCCATGTTTATCTGACATTAAGCTTGTCTGTCCTCCAGATATGTGATGACCAACGGCTACAAGCCCGCCCCCCTCGACCTCAATCATGTCAAACTGACACCAAATCAGAATCAGCTGGTAGAAAAACTGGCTGAAAATGGGCATAACGTTTGGGCAAGAGACCGTGTACGACAAGGATGGACCTACAGCATCGTTCAGGTGAGTATTTTTAAATCTTTATCTCGTCCTTATGTCAAGATTTTGTAACCCACTTCTGAGTATGTACACGTCGCCACTAGGTTCGTAGGAGCTATGAGTAAGAGTAATAACCAGGGACACCAGTATAAGTTATGAAAAGCAACTTTTAGTTGTCAGAATTATTTGAACAGAACACAAATAACAATGCCTATGGGCCCTTTAACTGTAAAATAAAATAGAATAAAATAAATTGTCCTTCCAAAGGTCTTGGTTCAGAATTGTTCGTTATGGATCCAAAGTTCAAGTCAGGTAAGTCAGAGTAAAATAGTCAAGTCAGGAGTGTATTCAGTGTGGCTCCTGTTGGTGTCAATTCTTGGAATCGGCACAATCCTACCACAACCTCAGCTGAAGGATGTGGTGATGATCAGAGTTCTGCTGGGAGGCTCGCCATCTACAAGTCGCTGGTTAATCTCGTTGACACAAGGACTGAAGCTTCATCAAGTTTTTTCCAACCAATATGAAAAGACCTG
>SSNP01000183.1:886043-899817 GCA_006937955.1 Pachypanchax playfairii | reverse complement strand
GCAGCCAGGTTTCCGTAAGACAAAATAGATCAATATGATGATCAATTATCAGATCATTAACTAACAGAGATTTAGATGAAAGAGATCTAACATTCAGTAAACCACATCTAATGGTTTTATTTACAGGTTTTATATTAGTAACTGTATTTATTTTAATCAGATTTTTATTATTTATTTTTCTGGAACAAAATATTTGTTTATTTAATTTGAACCGTGGTTGAGCAGACACCATCTCTATAGGAAAGTGGGAGGGTAACGACAGAGAAGCTGCAGAGAGGTGTGTAAGACTACAACTCTGCTTCCTGGACTGGACCCTGGATTGTCACGGTTTTGGAAAAGTAATAAATTCAGCCATATTTCTAGATAGGGGAGCTGCACCATCCAAAGTAGGATGGATGCCGTCTCTCCGAATCAGTCCAGGTTTTCCCCAAAACGTCTGCCAATTATCGATAAAGCCCACGTTGTTATCGGGACACCACCTGAAGCTTTATTTCAAAAAATTTGTTGCTACTCTATGTTATCCATGACTTCAGCAGACAGGTGGTAGAGCCCCCCTGTTCTGCTTGTTGACCTGGTGATGATGGCTCCATCAGCTTGATCAGAACTTGTTCAATTTGTATGAAGCACACATCCTTTCTACCTGTTTTTTACGAAATTGCATGCGGCCTATGGGGATGAAAGAAGTCAGCGTGCACGCACGAACGAACGCAACTGGAATTAAAACAGAAAATGTCATGGGATTATTTCCATTATGGTCTCCTACCTTACCATCTTGATGTTGGACATTGACAGTGACAGCCTTTGCTAACCACCAATTCTGGTCATATGTGGCTGCAAGCCAATTTCCACATTTAATCATCCCAACTGATATATCTGTTATAGTCCCATTAGGGCAACTCTCAGGTTCTTGTTCTCTCTCCTGATCAGTATCCTCCACCAGGTGTGCTAAAGGCTCTCTCATTTTTGTCACTGTGACAGGGCCATCAATGTTGTCATCTTCTCCACTCTGATTCCTCAAACTCCATTTGTTCAATCAACACTGCCAATGGTTTTTTCTTCTTTCACTGGGCTTTTGTGATGGGGCCATGTCTTTCTTTAACCTCTACCCTAGCATATGTGTTCTTAGTCAACTGAAACATTTCTGGGCTGAAATATTGACACGTGGCTCACTACAGAAGTATGACAGGGACCTGCAATGGATGTGGTTTCCATCAGGTGAAACCTGGTGGATTTTTCTTGTGGCTGGAATGGATTTTAATTGCTTAGAGAGAAGTAATTCATGTGTCTTCATACTATCTTCAAGACATAATAGAGCTGGGTACTGTTAAGGCATCTCCCAACCATCTCATGGAAGATCTTGCCATCCACAATATCCTTTCCATGTAGTACAAGGCTGTCTGCAGTTCTTTTAACAGTCCCCCCAATGCCATCTGGGGCTCCCTTCCCATGTGAAGTGGCAAAGAAGTTCCAGGCTGCTCTTTGGAAATCCAGCATAGGAGGGACACTAGAAAGGAGTGAGAAGTTCTTTATGTTCATGTACTGTTCACTGGGGCCATCTGACCAGAAATGAAAGGTGTTGACCTTTGGGAACTTGAATCGAATATCTTTGATGACTGGTTCCATATGAGTCCAAATAGCTGATGCATCCTGTCGCTTGGATTCTGACACTGTGTAAAATCCAGTTTTCACCCCCTTTGTATAGTACATGCCAGTATGCAGATTGAGCAAGTTTGGTTCTGACCAAAATGGCATGACTGCACTTCAGAGCGGTATTTGCATTTCCATGCCTCTGAAAAGTCCACATGCACAACCACTGTGCTTTCACTGCATCTCTTTATCATTCTTCAATATTCTTTAGCCTGGTTCTGAGCTAAGCACACACGTGCTGTTTTTTCCTTCTTTAGTTTGTCTTCATACAGTATGATGCACTCTGCCAATGTGCCACTGTGTGTTACAAGTTTTGTGTGGTAAAAAGATCCATCTACTGTTTGGTCCTGAACTCGTTCCCACTGCTGCCAGTCAACATTGGTCAGCTCTTGTTGTGGTGTGGGAAGGGTATGCTTATGCTGACATCGGGTGCATGACCTCAGGAGACATGCCTCGCTGTTCTAAGAATGACACAAAACTGTCTTCCAGTTTGCTACATTCTACCACGCCATGTACTCTAAGGACATCAAGTATGAGCTTTGCATTTTCATGCTGTTAGCATTGGCATGTCTTGCGATCTGATGCTCTTGGTGCTGTGATATAGAATGTAGAATAAGTAGAGTACAGAATGATGAGTAACTGGTTTTTACTCTTGGATCTTTACTGAGGAACTCCCTGTGGAGATTTAATAGTGTGTCTCTCAGGATCATCCTCTGATGCTTAATTTTCTTCCGTGTAATTGTGTCCTGTTTGTCTGTGGTCATACGAGCGACATTGTGTTAGAAATCCTGGACCATTTGAGTTATGGTTTTCATGTAACTGGGTTTTTTGTCTGTAGTTTCCCTCTTTCACAGTGTGTTATATGTCACGCCAAATTCCTTTGTTCTGTAGATTAGCCGATATTTCTTCAGAACTTTGCCTGACAGAATTAAGTTCTTGTGCATTGATTTGTTCTGATTAAGATTGTGAATGAGAGCATAATGGAACAGCAAGGTTTTCTTGATAGAGGTTTTTTTCACTTGGCTTCCATGTAGCATCTGCTTTGTTTTTTTACTTGGTGATTCTAGTGTTTTTGCTTTATGAGCTTTGTTTGCTCTCTTTGCCAATGCTTTTTCAGTTTGTTCCTATGCTTGATTACTTCTTGAAGCTTATTTCTCAAAGCTTTCATTTCTCTTGAGTACCTCATTCTTGTTTTCCTTCTCTCCCTTTCCCCTGATATAGCCTGCCTACTCTGAGATGGCTCTAGTATGGCCTGATCGACTTGACTATCTGCAGGAGTATCAGGGCCCTTTTGTCTTGCCTTTTCTGCATTCAGTCTCAGTGGCGGCTGGTGAAATATTTTTTTGGTTGGGCTGCATAAATCCAATTAAGTGACAGTCAATAAAAAATTTGTAACCCTCAGATGTGGAAGTAGACACAAAAGATACGGCTGCAGACACCGATGTGGAGTCGCTAACTCAAACCAGATCTAAAATTAGAAAATCCAAGCGTGGGATAAAACCAGTCATCCGCTTGACCTATGATAAACCTGGAAAGCAGTCTGAGGAACCTGTGACTATTGTACACCAAGGCATGGTTATTCAGTTGAACCTCAGTACCACCAGAGAGAAAAACCATGTAAAACGCTTGTAGAAGTATTTAGAATGGATGATGCTAATCGCTAGTTAGCATGTAACATTTTAGTAATGGCAATGTACACGAGTAATTAAGCTACAGTTTATTATTTGGAATTTAATAGTAAATTCTAACATACAGTGGACCGAGAGGAATTCTCTGGACTTTTCTGCTGTGGATAGAGTGCTGTGGTTTCGTCTGTGGGTTTTCACCAGCCCGGGTGTGAAGCTAACTCCAACCACGTGGACGAGTGGATTCAGCCATATGCAAAGACAGAGCCTGTCGCCCAGTTTTCCCTCGCACTTACACCAAAGGATTAGTGAGTAAATTAAGCCAGTGCATTTTTATTTTCTGCTTGTTTTAACAAGTGAAGCGGCCATTTCTGTTTCTGGTCACAACGAGTCCAAGCAACGACCAGGCCTGCAACGGTTATAATTATTTGAACTCAAATAGGTTAAAATCCAAACCTGAATTTAAAGGGGAAGTATGTATTGATTGTGTTTGTTTTATTTTTAATTTTCAAAACCTTGAGTTTAAGTTTGTGAACTTGAAAGAGGAAAAATCTCATTTTATTATACAGAAACACTACAAAAGTAGAAGTAGTGTATGTTTTTATTTTAAATCCTATTTTATTTTTTTTCCACTAAATTCTATATGTGAATCTAAAGCTTTTGCGTTGCGTCATAATTTTTATTAACAGAGTTCATAATTGGTAAAGGTTGATAAAAAGGGGAAAAGGGTTTGAAATCCTAAATAAATAAATCATTCTTAGTGGAAATTAAAACAGGTTAATAAATATTATTTTCGCTAAGTGGAGGCACCGCCAATATTAGAAATCTAAAATACAGGTATCAAGGTTAAAAAAGGATAACTATTGTAACTTATTGTATCCCCTGTTTACCAGTAATATTAACTACAGTACCCAGGGCCCCGCTCATAGTACTACCACTACTTCAATTGAAGGTTTATACCAGGCTACTTGAGCCAGGTGCTACATTTAACAAAGACATTATTCAATTGTAAAATGAAAAAATAATCACCAGAACAGGTTAATCTAGTAAGCCAAACAGACATATTTTCTGTATCAACATTACATTTTGTGTTAATAGTTAGTTTCTACAATTACAACAGTTCTCCATGCAGCAGGTCACACTGACGTGATGCTGAGTGAAGACAAAACTCTCCTTAATGTGCAGCAGGATGGTGTCACACACCTGAAAAACAGTTTTTCATTATAATAATGTTACAGCTTTCAACTAGTCATAATTTTAAACTTCCTAACAACTTTTTCTCTTTACAGAATTCTCTATCACTGGGTTTAGCAAGTTTCCCTTCTGTTCAGTTTTATTCAACCAGAAAACAAAAAGAAAACATTGTTCTTATTTATGTTATCCATGTTCTCTTCTTTATACTTTTGGACATATGTTTCATATCCGTCCTCACTCCTGTAACCATCCAAGCAGGATCAGTGCCGCTTGTTTTAAACAAACCGAGTTACATCCTTTAGGGTGCATTCACACCAGCCCTGTTTAGTTCGCTTGAATCGAACTCTAGTTCGTTTGCACAGGAAATACAGTTCATCTGGGGAGGTGTGAACGGGCAACTGAACTCTGATTCAGACCAAATAATCGAACTTGCCTAAAAACGTGGGTCTTGGTTTGATTCAAACTAACTCTGGAGCGGTTCGATTGCATGTGTGAATGCAACCACAGTGAGACCGCACCAAAAGCAGGAAGTGGACTATATTGTGCAGCCGTCTCCACTGCCTCGTGTAGTCCTCTGTCTCGTTATCTTCTCATCCTGAGTCCAGTACTGCAGGATATTGATCTGGTACATTTACCAAACACAAAAAGATCAATCCCAAAATCAAATCAATCAATCAGAAATACTTTATTAGTCCCTGAAGGGAAATTAAGTGTTGTTGTAGCTCAGTTATTCTTCAGGGAGCATTTGTAGAAGGTTCTAGCTGTGGACAGGAAGGAACTCCTGTAGCGGTCTGTGCTGCAGCGGATTATGAAGAATCTTCTGACTGAAGACACTCTGTTGTTGAGTTACTGTGTTCTGAAGAGGATGATGAGGGTTTTCCATCATGTTCTTCATCCTCCTTTGCACAATCAACTCAAGAGACTCCAGTTCGGTCTCCAGGACAGAATCCTTATCCATCTGTTCAGCCTCTTCATGTCACCTGCTCTGATGCTGCTTCCCCAACAGGTGACTGCAGGTGTGAGCAGCTGACAAACTCCTCTTCTTTTTTCGCTCCTCTTCAAATCTCTGTCTGTCCGTATTGTTTGAAAGCCAGGCAGAGACACGCTGGAGTCCAGGATAAACTCCTTTAGCCACGTCTCAGTAAAACACATGATGCTGCATTCCCGATACTCTGGCTGGGTCTTCAACAGAGTTTCAAGTTCATCCATTTTGTTAGCAAAGAGATCTCACATTTGTCAATATGACTGATGGAAGTAAAGGTTTAAACTTCCTCTTTCTCTCTCTTCCCTTTGCTCCTGTTCTGCATCCACGTCTTCTTCTTTTGAGCTCATCAGGGATCCAGAGTATCAATTTGAGGATTATTTCAGCCTTAGAAACATCAGTTAGTTGCTCTTTCTTGTAAACAAGTCTCTTGTTGCCATGGTTACGCATCATAACAAGTGGCACAAAAGTGACAAATCAAGCAAAAAACTTGATCAGCACAGCACCCAAATCAGAAGAAAAGTATTTAGAAAATATTTCCAGAAGAAAAAACTAGCAAGAAATACTCAAAAAGAACAAAAAATTCCAGCAAATGCTAGCAAAGTCACAGAGCTACTCCAAGAAGTTGCCACCAGTTGTAGCGCTATTCCAAAAACACCAGGATCTGCTGCTACTCCATGTGTGTTAATGTTTCACTCTCCCAATGCTTATTTGGTCCGGACCAAAAGCGGACTTTATTTATTTATTTATTTAGAACAAAAAATTCCAGCAAATGCTAGCAAAGTCACAGAGCTACTCCAAGAAGTTGCCACCAGTTGTAGCGCTATTCCAAAAACACCAGAATCTGCTGCTACTCCATGTGTGTTAATGTTTCACTCTCCCAATGCAGCAGGAAGTGCAGTAACAACAATAAAAAAAGTAGTGCAAAAAATCTTTTCAGCGCCACCACAGGCTGGTATTAAAACATGTGCCTGAGCTTATTTGGTCCTTTTAATAAGGTGCAGTGTGAGTCCGAACCGCACTAGCTACAAACAGCAGCAATGTTGCAACTTTGGTCCCCAATCGAACCGAGTCCACCGGACTATCAGGTGTGAATGCAGCCTTAGGGTGTATTCAGACCAGAAAAGTCCTTTAGTCCACTTGTTTGGTCCGGACCAAAAGCGGACTTTATTTTTTTAGTTTGGTGCGGTTCCTATTCAGACTGCACATTTTGCAAGTGAACTTTATTTTGTAAACACATCCATGCGTGTGATGATCTGTGCTCCCATTGGACAGGTGTGATTAGGGCGGCACTCAGAGCACAGACCCGGATATGGAGGAAATCATTCCTGCCCTGCATGTTCTCTTATTGAGCTGCAGAGCTGAGTGTCAGCAGCAGCTTTAGCAATAACGGCAGTCAACGCCTTATTTTTCCTACAGTACACTGATTCTTGAGACTTTGGAAAAAACATGTCTACTGAAGAAATCCACTGATTCTGTTAAAAATAAATAATATGTCCATCTAAGAAATATTCAGGGTTAATTTTGCAAGTGTTCTTTGCACAAATGTAAACCTTTTTCATGAGTATAATTTTAATTTAATTATTTTTTGAATAGTATATTAGCCTTTTACTCATAAAATGGGATGTCCTCAGATGGGTGGTTATTATTTCAATTTGATATGTAACAGTAAAAAACACTTTTTAAATCAATAAAGTTCTCACAAATGAAATTATAGAGTGACAAAATACCTATAAATTGAGAGCTGCGGTTATTCCTCAATATTTACTATTATTTTAAAGTCTCTCAAAATGGTCCCAACATTTTTGTCAACACCGTCAGATATATATGAAAAGAAAAAAAAATAGGCAATTGCATGGTCACCTATATTCCTGAGGACCCTCTTGTCTGCCCTCCACATGTTAGACATGCAAGAAGTTAACTCAGCTCCTTGTAAGTTTGCTCTTTTTTTAAAATTCATGACATATTTATTGATTACTCCACTGTCACAACCATGGCATGTCAACTTTGCTTTTGTATTAATGACATTTAACTGAATATTTGCACAAGTGTATATATTTTAAGTTGGTTTAAGAGGTAGCTAGCAACCATGGCTAAAACAAGATAGCTAACATGGACAGTTCATGAATAACATAAAAAAACTTAGCTTTTTGTCAACTCCGTCAGATGTCAACACCGTCATGTATTCTGTCTGACGGTGGGGACACATGGTTTGACGGTGTTGACAAAAGTCTCCATATCATTAAATATGGAGGCTTTAACTTAGATTATCTACAAATGATTAAGTTGTTATTAATTAAACATTGCATTCACAGTGATGTGTGCCAATTTCAAGGTAATTTCATTAAACTCTTACTAATGTTTTCCAGAAAGTTATGGCTAGACAGAAGCTGTCATTGGAGGAGCGAAGGAGAAGAAACAGAGATTATCAAAAAAAAGCACAGACAGAAAATACATAGAGAGGAAGAGAAGAAAGAGGAATACCTGAGAAGGGAGAGACAAAGATGGAGGAAGAGAGTGGATGATGGGAAGATAAAAGCCATCAGTGATTTGAATGAAAGAGAAAAGAGGAGAAAGAGAAAATACTGGAGGCGTAAACAGACTGAATACAGAAAAGGCAGGAAAAAGGGCCCAGATACTCCTCCAGATAGTCCAGTGGATCAGGCCATACTAGAGCCATCTCAGAGAAGGCAGGCTATAGCAGGGGAAAGGGAGAGAAGGAAAACAAGAAAGAGGTACTCAAGAGAAATTAAAACTCTGAGAAATAAGCTTCAAGAAGTAATCAAGGATAGGAACAAACTGAAAAAGCGTTGGCAAAGAGAGCAAACAAAACTCATAAAGCAAAAAACACAACAATGACCAAGTAAAAAAACAGAGCAGATGCTACATGGAAGCAAACTGAAAAACCTCTTAATCAGGAAAACCTTGCTGTTCCATAATGCTCTCATTCACGAAATTAATCAAAACAAATCAATGCACAAGAACTTAACTCTGTCAGGCAAAGTTCTGAAGAAATAACGGCTAATCTACGGAACAAAGGAATTTGGTGTGCCATATAACACACTGCGAAAGAGGGAAACTACAGACTGTTGGGTTGTAAATAAGTTCTTATTCTATTTTACTTATTCTTACCATTATGTTATCACATATAAAGCTTTCTAATTTGTTTAACTTGTGTGAAGTGTTTTTATATTTGTGCAGACTCAAGGATGCGACCGAAACCAGCCTGAGGAGGTAGCTGCAGCTGTAGTGATAGCTGCAGTAGGAAGAGCAGAGGAACAGGATGTTCCTCTCACATGAGCTGCACCTTTCATGTTTATGTCTAATGCACACCAAGCTGATGTATGTTCATCTCTGAAACGCTCAACCTATTACCCCCTTCCTTCAGCGGTTGAGCTGTTTTGTAAAAAGGGCATTCCTAATCTCAATAAAAAGCGAGGCAGAGCAGAGAATCCTCAGAGTGTGATTGGAGATTGTAACTGAGACAATTCTCTGAGACACTCTCCTCGCGAGTAAAACATAATAACCTGTCTCTGTCTTTCTTTGCAGTGAGTATTTTATAAATGTTTGGGGTTTGAACCTGACATTTACTTGGTCCTTCGAGCCCGGGGTCCAAGATACCTAACGATTCCAGTAGGCGTTTGGGATTCCAGGAAAAGTCTGTGGCCACAGCACTAACACCCTTTTCTGGGACTGGCCTCCAACTCGCTGGCTGGGATCGGAGGGTTGACGGACATCCTTCGCAGGGAGACAGACTCAGACTAAAAGTGAGTAGAGTTTTGTTTAAAAAGGAATGATGTGTGAATGGTGATAAAAGTAACAGAGAAAAAGAGACGAACAAAGGATCCAATAAAGAAGAAAGATAGTTAAATTCCGCAGAGGACGGCGGAGTCCTCTATCTGACAGATAGTTAAATTCCGCGAAGGACGGCGGAGTCCTCTATCTGAAAAGAGACAAATAAAAACCCTGACAATCCTAGGCACTATCAGGTGAAAGAAGAAGCAGTTAAATTCCGCGAAGGATGGCGGAGTCCTCTATCTAAAATAGTTAAAGTCCGCGCGAAAAAGGGACGGCGGAGTCCCCTGCTAAAAGAAATAAAGAAGAGTGTATGTTGAGAGTGTGAGAGGGAGCCTGTTTGTCAGTTGACACACAGACTTCATACCAAAAAGACAGGAGTTAAGTGGTGGACTTTTGTGGATGCATGTAGGCAAGAAGTTTCCACTCGAAAGAGTTGAAGTGAAACTTACCACAAAGAGAGATTTGAATCACCACCCTGTCTAAAGAATCCCAGTGTTAGAACACAGCAGGTGTTAAAACCCACTGGGTCTAAAAAAAATCTAAAATGGGGAAAGGACAAAGTAAAGAAAAAGAAAAATTTTTAGAGTCATTACCATGTAAAGACTGGAAGGCAGTAAATAAAATAGATAAACAAGCTGTAGAGCCATTGTATTATTGGAATAAAACCAATGGTTTTGATGGAAAATTGAGTACAAAAAGCGTAAAAGAATTACATCAACAAATTAAAACAAAATGTAAAAATGACCCAAAGAAAATGAATAAAGAAGGTTATGATTACACAGGAACATGGATGAAAATGACAGGTCAGAAGAGAAATGGGAAGTGGAGTAAACAGTAAAAATAAACAGTAACATAAGAAGAAATAATAAGAGGACAAAATGTGTTGAAACAGCTTTTGAGGACGTCCGATGATAGAATTGTTGTTTGCGTTATAACGGTCGTAGACCTTGTTGTGATTCTAATTCTGATTGGTGTTGAGATCGGCACATCTCAAAAGAGTAAATTAATTAACTGTGCAGTACTCTATTCACTCTATTTGGTTCCGTGTAAGCGATTTTGAACTTCTGTGTGTAAGAGAAAGCCTGGTACCATGTACAGTATGTGTGTGTCTGTCCTGTCTATCTGTAAATGTGTGTGTACTCATGTCTGTATCAACAGAGACAGGCTGCTAGAGCTGTTAAACAGACTGAAGAATACTGTGTGGAGATTCTCATCTTCTATACATGTATGTAATGAATGTGTGAGAGATCAGGTGTCTATCCCAGACGATTAGTCGATCAGTGAAATTCATACAGACATATTCATACAGTTTGCCTGATTCTGAGGAGGAAAATAATAAAATAATAAATAAATGGATATATACAGTGGGGCAAAAAAGTATTTAGTCAGCCACCAGTTGTGTAAGTTCTCCCACTTAAAAAGATCAGAGAGGCCTGTAATTTTCATCATAGGTATACCTCAACTATGAGAGACAAAATGAGGAAAAAAAAAACAGAAAATCACATTGTCTGATTTTTAAAGAATTTATTTGCAAATTATGGTGGAAAATAAGTATTTGGTCACCTACAAACAAGTAAGATTTCTGGCTTTCACAGACCTGTAACTTCTTTAAGAGGCTCCTCGGTCCTCCACTCGTTACCTGTATTAATGGCACCTGTGTGAACTCGTTATCAGTATAAAAGACACCTGTCCACAACCTCAAACAGTCACGCTCCAAACTCCACTATGGCCAAGACCAAAGAGCTGTCAAAGGACACCAGAAACAAAATTGTAGACCTTCACCAGGCTGGGAAGACTGAATCTGCAATAGGTAAGCAGCTTGGTGTGAAGAAATCAACTGTGGGAGCAATTATTAGAAAATGGAAGACATACAAGACCACTGATAATCTCCCTCGATCTGGGGCTCCACGCAAGATCTCACCCCGTGGGGTCAAAATGATCACAAGAACGGTGAGCAAAAATCCCAGAACCACACGGAGGGACCTAGTGAATGACCTGCAGAGAGCTGGGACCAAAGTAACAAAGGCTACCATCAGTAACACACTACGCCGCCAGGGACTCAAATCCTGCAGTGCCAGACGTGTCCCCCTGCTGAAGCCAGGACACGTCCAGGCCCGTCTGCGGTTTGCTAGAGAGCATTTGGATGATCCAGAAGAGGATTGGGAGAACATCATATGGTCAGATGAAACCAAAATAGAACTTTTTGGTAGAAACTCAACTTGTCGTGTTTGGAGGGGAAAGAATGCTGAGTTGGATCCAAAGAACACCATACCTACTGTAAAGCATGGGGGTGGAAACATCATGCTTTGGGGCTGTTTTTCTGCAAGGGGACCAGGACGACTGATCCGTGTAAAGGAAAGAATGAATGGGGCCATGTATCGTAAGATTTTGAGTGAAAACCTCCTTCCATCAGCAAGGGCATTGAAAATGAGACGTGGCTGGGTCTTTCAGCATGACAATGATCCCAAACACACCGCCCGGGCAACGAAGGAGTGGCTTCGTAAGAAGCATTTCAAGGTCCTGGAGTGGCCTAGCCAGTCTCCAGATCTCAACCCCATAGAAAATCTCTGGAGGGAGTTGAAAGTCCGTGTTGCCCAGCGTCAGCCCCAAAACATCACTGCTCTAGAGGAGATCTGCATGGAGGAATGGGCCAAAATACCAGCAACAGTGTGTGAAAACCTTGTGAAGACTTACAGAAAACGTTTGACCTCTGTCATTGCCAACAAAGGCTATATAACAAAGTATTGAGATTAACTTTTGTTATTGACCAAATACTTATTTTCCACCATAATTTGCAAATAAATTCTGTAAAAATCAGACAATGTGATTTTCTGGATTTTTTTTCCTCATTTTGTCTCTCATAGTTGAGGTATACCTATGATGAAAATTACAGGCCTCTCTGATCTTTTTAAGTGGGAGAACTTACACAATTGGTGGCTGACTAAATACTTTTTTGCCCCACTGTATATAAAAAGGCCTGTATATATAATAATAATAATAATAATAATAATAATAATAATAATAATAATAATAATAATAATAATAGTAATAATAATAATAATAATAATAATAATAATAATAATAATAATAATAATAACAAGCTCGTATTAAAATAAAATCCATCATTGGGGAGTTCATGCAAAGAACTACATGAAACTGATGGGAAGTTTGGCCTCTATGTGTTATTAGTAGCAAAATAACTAAAAATAAAACTGAACAAGAGATGCCGTCTTTTAAGAGATGACAAAATTTTATTCTAATTTAATAACAAACTATAACACACTCACTAAACCTTTAAATGGTTCAATATATGAAAAAAGATTTTTCTTTCATCTGTCTGACACACATTATATAATGACAAAGATTTGGCTAATTTGGAAATAATAATAACTACTGATATTTCACCCATAGACCTTCAAAGGCTCAAGAGGTGGAACTGTTTAGGTATTTATTAAAACACCTTTACCATTATGGTTCCGGAAAGTACTCTAAATCTACAATACAATTTTTTGTGCTTTTTTATCTCGTCCTGTCAGTACAAGACACAATACTTTAAAAAATGACTTTCAGTAATGTTCTTTTACAGGATCTGATTGGAAATATTAAAACCTTTGTGTAGACTTGTAGGTGTTTTAAACTGAATACACTTTTGAGTTAGTATGTCTGAACAGAAATTTCTCAGAAAATAAGCTTAATTCTGTGTCTGTGTCCTGCTCTCACGGGGAAGTTTTGCTCAGCTGTAGCTGATAAGTGTCTGACCTTGGAGTCAGTACATGAAACAAAAACACTGCAGATGTTATGTGAGAGTGAGTGATTCAGAACAATAATTTTTTTTGTGAAAATTATACGTTCCAACTCATTCCCGAGAGAACGAGTGTAAATTATACCTCTGAAGAAACTTTTTAAAAGTTTAATATTTGAGGCAAATTAAGCAATAATTTTAGAAACCTAGGATGACAGAAATCATGTAATTACCTACAAAATATAATTACAAAAATAATATATATATTTTGGGTAAAATAATGTTGCACAAAAATACACATTGCCTGAATGGTAAATCAAAATTAGGGGGAAAAGTTGAAGAAGCAATTGCGTTTTACTAAATTATCAAACGTAAATAAATTTAAGATGAGAAGTCAAAATAAGGTGCTGCTCACTTCTGAAGCTGTGAACAGAGTCACAGACAGTCCTTATGATTCCACACTGTGACCTCTGACCTAGAATTCTTCATTTGGATAAAACTAACCCAGAATAATTGACATACTGAGAACCCAAATAATGTTTTGTTTCCTTAGTACTTTCACCAGACGTTCATGAATAAAGTCTGTCTTTAAATTGTTATTTGAGCTACAAGCAACCTAAAAGGGGTTTATTTTGGGGTTTTGTTATAAGTCAACTAGTATTAATATATCCTTAACTAAATAAACTGGTTGTGATTAATCAATTGAAGTGGGTTCTGACTATAACTTTAAACAGCATTATGATTATTTCTTTCCAACTAGAATGAAAAAAAAAATGAAAAAAAAAA
>SSNP01000183.1:860924-885287 GCA_006937955.1 Pachypanchax playfairii | reverse complement strand
CACCCAGACGCTATAACAGTAGCAAAAGCACTGTGTAAAGACATTATACCAAGATATAGTATACCAGAAGTAATTTATAGTGATGGAACACACTTTGTAAATCAAGTAATGACCAAAATAGGACAAGCCCTACATATAGACCTAAAAAACCATTGTGGATACCATCCACAAAGTGCAAGACTGGTTGAAAGAGCAAATGGAACAATAAAAAACAGGCTAAGAAAATGTATGGAAGAAACAGGAAGACCGTGGACTCAATGTACGGACTTAGTAAAAATGTACATAAACATAACTAGTACTCAAGGCCTGACCCCTTATGAAACCCTGTTTGGAAGACCTTACAGACTTCCAATGTTTAAAAATGACTGGGAAACAGATGATGAACATAAAAGCACTTTAGCTGATTACATGAGAAAAATGTTAGAACAACAAAAGAAAATTAGCCAAACTAACGAAGATTCCACCTCTGTATCAATACAGGAAGACAAACTGGTCGTCCTGGGTCCTAATTAAAAGCATAAAGAAGAAACATTGGCATTCACCTAAGTGGGAAGGGCCGTATCAAGTTCTGTTAACTACAGGAACAGCAGTTAAAATAGCAGAAAGAGGAACTTGGATACATTTATCTCACTGTAAGTTAATTGCAAAATACGATCCAAATTAAACATGCTGTAAAATCTGGGACTCTTCACTGACCTTCAGAGTAAAGTCAGACTACAAAGGGAGTTGTATTTTCAGTATACAACTGTCTCAAACTCGGTGAAGATTGTCCACCACTCTGCCGAAAGGTAATAGGAAGAGAACCTCATTTCAACAGCAAAGATGAAAATCATCCTGTTATTTCTCTTAACCCTGCCCACCGTAAAGGGGACAGGGGACGCGTCAGTGGATGCAAGTAGTGTACTGATGGGAATGAAAAAAAACTTCCCCATGAGAGCAGGACACAGACACAGATTTAAGCTTATTTTGTACTGACCACATTAAGAGAAACTAAAACGAAAATGCATTCATTTTAAAACACCTCCAAAGATTTAATATTTCCAATCAGATCCTGTAGATGAGCATTATTGAAAATCAATTTAGTGAGTATTGTGTCTTGTACTGACAGGACGAGATAAACAAGCACAAAAAATTGTATTGTAAATTTAGAGTACTTTCTCGAACCATAATGGTAAAGGTCGTTTACTAAATACCTAAACAGTTCCACCTCTTGAGCCTTTGAAGGTCTATGGGTGAAATATCAGTAGTTATTAGTATTTCCAAATCAGCCAAATCTTTGTCATTATATAATGTGTGTCAGACAGATGAAAGAAAAATCTTTTTTCATATATTGAACCATTTAAAGGTTTAGTGAGTGTGTTATAGTTTGTTATTAAATTAGAATAAAATTTTGTCATCTCTTAAAAGACGGCATCTCTTGTTCAGTTTTATTTTTAGTTATCTTCCTACTAATAACACACACATGGGCTAAACTTTCCATCAGTTCCATGTAGTTCTTTGCATCAACTCCCCAATGATGGATTCTATTTTAATACGAGCTTGTTATTATTATCATCATTATTATTATTATTATTATCATTTTCCTCCTCAGAATCAGGCAAACTAGTCTGTATGAATTTCATTGATCAACTAATTATTAGGGATAGACATCTGATCCCCCACACATTCATTACATAAATGTATAAAAGATGAGAATCTCCACACAGCATTCTTCAGTCTGTTTAACAGCTCTAGCAGCCTGTCTCTGTTGATACAGACATGAGTACACACACACACACACACACACATATTCACAGATAGACAGCGCACACACATTTACAGATAGGCAGGACAGACACACACATACATGGTACCAGGCTTTCCCTTACACACAGAAGTTCAAAATCGCTTACACGGAACCAAATAGAGTGAATAGAGTACTGCGCAGTTAATTAATTTACTCTTTTGAGATGTGCCGATCTCAACTCCAATTAGAATTAGAATCACAACAAGAGCTACGAACGTTATAACGCAAACAACAATTCTATCATCGGACGTCCTCAAAAGCTGTTTCAACACAGTTGTTCCTCTTATTATTTCTTCTGATTTTACTGTTTTTGTTACTGGTCGCTCCACTTCCTGTCAACATCATATTTCTTCTGCTATTTAAACAAGAACTTCACGTTATCTGGGTCCTTCAAATACATGTATTTCACATCACCAGTCAAAGCAGCAGTTGACTGTGAGTTTCCCATCGTTCAAACAATTGAGTGCTGTACAGACTTAAATATTACCGATGTCCGGCGACATCTATTCCAATTACAATGACAAGGACCCGAACAGCGACCACAGCAGCCACACAAACGTGGTCAGTCACTCAGCTTCAGCGACTCCAGCAGCCACACAAACAGCAATCCTTTGATCTCGTGGCCAGTCACTTGGTTTCAACACATTGTTAAACATTCTATGATCGTATAGTGGATTTTATGCAAACACAAATGCTTTGGGAGGAGTTATTGAAGTACGGATTATAGAGGCTAATGCCCAAACGAAGCGTCATTAGGGATAACACTGACAATACTCGAAGTACGGGTTATAAAGCCTAATGCCCGGACATCGTCATTGCGTACAATACTGACAATACTGTCAATAATGGTCCTGCAGTCCCAAACACAACTTGCTTCACTTTAAAACACAACTCATACACCAAACAGCTTAAACAACGAAACCAGCACTTCTTACCCCTTGTTGAGTGATGTATTCTCCTCGCCTGGATCGCGTCAAGTCCACGTTGGTGGTCGAGGTCGACCTATCCAGCTGGCCCAGCGAGCAATTCAGCCCCCGGGACTTTCCACCAGGGTCCTATGACTCTCCTGGCCGCATGCGGTCGTCAGCTGTCATCCTCTTCCGTCAGCGATGGAGTATGTTGCGAAACGGGTTAACGGCACCAAGAAAATGTTAGGTTTTTTCCTTATTCTGTTAAAGCCTTTTATTATAGAAAATATAAGAAATACAATCACTCAAGAAGATTGGTTCAATAACCCAGCTGGGGAGAGTGTGTCAGCTCCACTCTGGCAACCCCTCTGACAGCTCTACCCAGCTCAGTCTTTTTATTCTCTTTAGACACAGCAATAACAAATAACAGATAACAGTAAATCGTCACTCCCAAATTAGTGGAGCCAGTTGTAGCTGTTTCTTAACAGTGACCTTGGATTAGAGAACAGAGAGTTCTGGGAAACAGCAGTGGGAAAGAAAGAGCATGTAACTGAAATAATCAGATAGCGAGGCCTGCATGAGAACCTGCACACATAAGTCACACAGAAAAGATCTTTACAGCATGAACGTGTATAATTGATGTCCTTTCTCTACCCTATCACTCATCATTTTGTGCTCCACGTCCATTCTATATCACAGCACCAAGAGCATCAGATCGCAAAACATGCCAATGCCAACAGCATGAAAATGCAAAGCTCATACTTGATGTCCTTAGAGTACATGGCGTGGTAGAATGCAACAAACTGGAAGACAGTTTTGAACTTGTGTGTTGTTCTCAGAACAGCGAGGCATGTCTCCTGCGGTCATGCACCTGATGTCAGTACAAGCATACCCTTCCAACACCACAACAAGAACTGACCAATATTGAATGGTAGCAGTGGGAACGAGTTCAGGACCAAACAGCAGATGGATCTTTTTACCACACAAAACTTGCAACACACAGTGGCACATTGGCAGAGCTCATCAAACTGTATGAAGACAAACTAAAGAAGGAAACAACAACACATGTGTGCTTAGCTCAGAACCAGGCCAAAGAATATAGAAGAATGATACAGAGCTGCAATGAAAGCACAGTGGTTGTGCATGTGGACTTTTCAGAGGCATGGAAATGCAAATACCGCTCTGAAGTGCAGTCATGCCATTTTGGTCAAAACCTCCCACAACTCAATCTGCATACTGGTGTACTATACAAAGGGGGTGAAAACTGGATTTTGCACAGTGTCAGAATCGAAGCGACAGGATGCATCAGCTATTTGGACTCATATGGAACCAGTCCTCAAAGATATTCGATTCAAGTTTCCAAAGGTTAACACCATTCATTTCTGGTCAGATGGCCCCAGTAAACAGTACAAGAACAGAAAGAACTTCTCACTCCTTTCCAATGTCCCTCCTATGCTGGGTTTCCAAAGAACAACTTGGAACTTCTTTGCCACTTCACATGGGAAGGGAGCCCCAGGTGGCATTGGGGGGACTGTTAAAAGAACTGCAGACAGCCTTGTACTACATGGAAAGGATATTGTAGATGGCAAGATCGTCCATGAGATGGTTGGGAGAAGCCTTAACAGTACCCAGCTCTATTATGTCGTTGAAGATGATATGAAGACTTATGATGCACTTCTCTCTCAACGATTAAAATCCATTCCAGCCACAAGAAAAATTCACCTAGTCACACCTGATGGAAGCCACATCCATTGCAGATCCCTGTCATGCTTCTGTAGTGAGCCACATATGTGTCAATGTTTCAGCCCAGAAATGTTTCAGTTGGCTAAAAACACACATGCCAGGGTAGGGGTTGAAGAAAGCCATGGCCCCATCACAAAAGCCCAGCAAAAGAAGAAAAAACCATTGGCAGTGTTGATTGAACAAATGGAGTGGGAGGAACCAGAGCCAGAATCACAGAGTGGAGAAGATGACAACATTGATGGCCCTGTCACAGTGACAAAGCCTTTAGCACACCTGGTGGAGGATACTAATCAGGAGAGAGAACAAGAACCTGAGAGTTGCCCTGATGGGACTATAACAGATATATCAGCTGGGATGATTAAATGTGGAGATTGGCTTGCAGTCACATATGACCAGAATTGGTGGTTAGCAAAGGCTGTCACTAGCTACGTTTACATGCGCCAAATTTCCCCAATCTGATTAAAATCTTGGTCGATCGGAATTCCCAAATCCATGTTTACATGGACACTAACTGAAATGATCTGATCATGCCATGAGTACACATGCACCAAGCACTCAATCAGGTTAAATGAGTTGAGCATGCGCACAGCGAGTTGTCTTTCTGGGGGAAGAAAAAAAAATAAACAAACTCAGTCCTTTCTGCACGTCTTTCCCGCCCCATCGTGTGCTCGAGCTGACTCACGTTATCCCCAATATGGACCTTATGCGGGTGATTACCTTTATGTTTGGGTTTTTACTGGTCGCATTAACCAAGCTAGCGGCTGAATACATATTACTACTGCTCCTCCACCACAGGAGAGGAGAGCAGGATGACAGGATGACTGCACCAGCTCTGTAAACTTCTGTTTACCTCCCGCCATGTTTTCTACTTGGGTCCGCGAAAGTGGAAAGACGTCACGCTGAAGTTGTACGCATGCGCAGTGGGCTTTTTTCACCCTTTCTTTCCGAACGGGTGTATACATGCACGTCTATCCGAATGAAGATCGGACAAAACCACCCCTCTCGATCGGAAGTAAATTTCATTCTGATCAGGCTGCATCGGATCAAAACATTCGGGTTGACATGTTTACATGACGTCTTTTTTTTCCGATTGGGCGTTTATGTTAAGATTGAAGAGATTAGACAAATTAGTCAGTGCACACTGTGGAAACAGAGTTAAAGTCAATAGAGTCAAAGAAAATGGAACAGGGGCTCGTATATATTTAGTGAAAGGGTTCGGATATTTGTGTTAGTGTTGAATCATATGTTCACAATGAAGAAAAAGTTATATGCTGTACATCTTCAATTTGTACGTTCTTCTACATGTCATATTTGTTTCATAAAATAAAATCATTGAGCAAGGAGGCATTAACTTGAGTGATTAAAATGTTGTAATTATATTGTGTTAAACCCATTATCTCAACACCGTCAGATTTGCGTCAACACCATCAGATTGAAGTCAACACCATCAGACGGAGTTTTATTTGTTGTAATTAAATATACATATGATTTCGTTTGTCAGCAAAGTTGACTTCTTAAAGTAGGAGACCAGGGACAGTTGTAACACTTTTTGGGATTTTTTTTAATAACTCATAAACCGTTTACATCAGAGTAGCCAATTTGCTGTATTATTTACTTCAATGTGTCTACTACTGAAACAATCTATTTAAGTGGTTTTATGAAATATGTACAGGTAGCAAAATTGATTTAAATACAGTCAAATCCACTGTTACAACCGTCCCAGTGTGCAGGGACGGTTGTAACACATGCCAGGGACGGTTGTAACATGTCTAAAATATACATAATTAATCAGTGAAATTCTCAAAATAAAAAAGATTATCACTGATTATTCTTTCAACTGCATAACAAAAAAGAGGGGAGGCTGTCAATTGTAATGCAAGAAAATTATTTAATGGGTAGAACAGAAACCAATTCTCAGCTAACCTTGAGAATATACTTTAAACTCTAAACACCACAGAGGTGAGGATTTCTTTCTCCACAGTCTTAGGGGAAGATGAAGCTTATACCACTGTTTGAAAAAGTAAACTGATGACTAGGTATGCGGTGGTGGTGGGTTCATTCCAAATCACAGTTGTGGCAAGTGTAAAAGTCACCTCCAGCTGTGCAGTCCTTGTGGGCCCAGGCTTTACACGACCAACACTGGAGCCAGACCTCCCTTGACCTGGAGTAGCTCTCCAGGCACACAATGCAGCATTCTTCTTCATCATCGGATGAGTCCTCAATTTTTTTCTTCTTGCTTGGTTTGGGGGTTTTTTTGTTGGTAAAATACATTTTTCTCTTTGCTTTAGATCCTTTTTTCTCATCCTCCAGCTGTTGTTTTATGGTTGTATGCACTGTCCTCATTCTTTTTTGTCATAATGATCATCTATGTTTATAAAATATAAATGAAAATGGGCATACAGGGACGGTTGTAACAAGGCGTTACAACCGTCCCTGTATGACCATCCATGATTTAACCTCATGTAAACTAGCTTGACTACTACTTTAACACATGCAAGTTATTTCTATTTTTAGCTTATAAAACAGTGATTATAACAATATTTGTTTGGATTCCTAGTTATTTAAACTCAGAACTGTATCCAAAAAAATACATCTGATAGAAAAGTTAAACTTTTACCTCAAAAACACACTTTTGGTGTTAACTTTGTCTGAGAATTTCCACATGGTAAAGAAATGAAAATTAAAAAAATCAATTCTTAGCAGAGTACATATCCATACATTTGATCTTAGACAATTATTTAAAAGGCGGAAATCATAATCAGGGTAAATTTTTAAATAATTGTAAGCTTTCTCTTGTGTCTGACGGTGAGGACAAAATTATGACACTGACAGAAAAAATGCTAGTTTTGTGAAAAAATTACAATTTCAGGAGGTTGTATCAGTACAAATTTTAAAAACCAAGACCTGGACACCAGGACACTTCATATTTCTCACTAATTAAAAATATATTTTTTTCTAATCTGAAACCTGATTTATCCAAATTGTCAAGAATCAGTGTCTAGCTTGTTAAGCATAACCCCCAGAGGCGCAGGTTTTCCCTGATCTCATCGCGTCACACCAGGAGAGACAGCTGCTGCACAGCTCGTTTGGGGGAAAAGTTCTCTGCGCTCCCACCTGTGTCTGTGTTCGAGTGGCGAAAAGCAGGATCAAGCTGTGACTGTGGGAAACAATAATTTAAATGGCAGTCTGTTCATGTACTGACTATATTAAAAACTCTTTCCACCACTGCCACGGCTTGTTTACTGCTGCTGCGTCGCTGCTCCGTGCATCAACACAGCACGGGGCGCACAGATAATATCTGTGATGATATCTAATAAAATAAGCTGTTTATTGAAATTGAGCAGGACTTACTGGAAATATTATTAATTAATAATTTCACCTTCTGTCCCCGGACTGTGACTCTGCTGTGAGTCGCTGATTGACGCACTGCTGAGGTTGGAAAAAAAACGCATTGCCATGGTAACGCGCCCGGTGGAGGCAGAAAGGCGCATCAATTCTGCAGTTGTTTTGGATCGAGACTGGTTCTTATTTAGACCTGAAGCAAACCAAACCGAGTTCGTTCGTTTGACCGAGACCACCTGAAAAAGTGGGTCTCGGTCCGGTTCTTTGGTCCGCACCAGAGTTCGCTTGTGCGCATTCAGACCTGCATGGAAGATGCGGAGCAGAGCTCCAAGGGAACTCTGCAGGTCTGGTGCCGGCTCCAGCCAGTTTTGTTTGGGGGAGCAGTGGGGGGTAGTTATTTAAAGGAGGGTCTCATGAAAACCAGCAAATATTGCAGTATACATGGCTGCAAGTTATAATAATAATGTGCAGTTATTACTGCACATTACTGTTACAACACAACAAAAACACCACAAGATAAGTACCGGTACTTGTTGTTTATTTACAAAGTGACTGAAAAAAGTGTGAATTAACTCATTCAGTACCATAGACGTCTATAGACGTCTAAACGCTCAGTGCCATTGACATCTTGACGTCTCTACCGCTTTTATTAGCTTAAATTCCGCTAAGCGTTCTGGAGTAGCTGCTCGCTGAATATGAACATGCTAGAATTAGTGCTATGATCTTGGGGGGGGGCGTCAGTGGTGCACTTCTCTGGCTAAGACCTTCCTTTTTTACCCTGTTATAAAGGCAGGGGAGCAGGGGAGGAGCCAGGCGGTCAAAACGAGAGAGACAATCAAGGTGGAAGGGAGAATCAGAGTCTCAAGAAAACAGAGTCAGTCATATCCTTCCTCACTCCTGTAAGTGTCAAGGCAGGATCAGTGCCGCTTGTTTTAAAAAAAACCCAGTTAGCATCTACATCCTGCTAGCTCCGGGAGAAGCCTCTCACAGACTGCTTTCCTTTCTCATTTATCGGCTGTTTGATAGCAGATAATCTTGCGGTATTTAACGTGGTTTGGGGCGCTTTAAAAATCGCCCTCCGTGAAGTTATTATCTTTGCGTTTATTGGCAAAATTAAGTTCTTCCATTTGGCAATGCAGATCTGCTATTGGCTAATTCGATCTAAGAGCCCGCCTCCTAAGGGCGATTTCTCAAACGCCCCAGAGCTGAACTAGACACATGAGAAGTGAAGAAGCAGGAGGAAATCATATTTTAAAAAGCAATTTCTTTCAGAAATCATTTATACAATCTTCCCAGTATTATAAATATACATGAGTGTTTTTAACTCTAAGTTCATGTAATTTTTATACAGAATAATATATTTATTTGTTGGCACATCATGTTTTTGATAGGAAGGGCGGCGCCCTAGCACCCTCTATTGGCCAGCCGCCACAGGATGATTGTAAAAAAGGTCACAAGTGATATTGTAAAACCTTTAGCGATTTTCATTCTCTCTGGAATGATAAGTTACAAATAAAAAGTTAAAGTAATACCACTACTTAAAAACAATAATCCACACAATTATACTAATAAGACAATATAAACAAGCAAAAAAAATGTTATTGTAAAGTTAGAGTACTTTCTGAAGCCATAATAGTATTTTTACCAAATAACTAAACAGTCCTGTTGGGGCCCAGGGTGTCTAGAGGGTCTTCTGGGCCTGGGTGTGCTGCGGGGGAGCGGCACGTTGGGTATGCAGCTCTAGTTTGGCAGGGCTGCATGGCTTCAAGATGGTTTCTGTCTGGGGGCTGCTGGGGGGGTCTGTTCCGGCGGACATGGGTTGCTGACCTGGTGACCATGCTGCTCCTGTGGGGGTCTGGGGCAGGTCTAGGGGTCTAGGGTTCTGGGGCAGTCTGCCTCTTGGCTGGGATTCCGACTGGGCAGGGACCTGTTTTGTTGGCTGGTGGGTTTGTGGGCTGGTGCATGGTTTGGTGCTAGGCTTTGGCCCAGGGGCCTCTGGTGTGTTGGGGGTTTTTGGGTATAAGGAATGTGTTAGGAGGGCTTGCTCTGTGGGGTGGGGGAGTGGGGGGGATCGCGGGGGGCTGAGAACGATCTCAACCTGGGTGTCCATTGTTTTTTTTTGTTTAGGATGAATGCTGACAGCAAGTATGGTGGGGTTAGATCTCCTTTGGGGTGGGCCCAGGCTTGGTTGGTCCTGATACGGTTGCCATTGGGCCCTCCTTCTGTGGGTAGATTGCGGGGAACGGAGGTGTCAATGGGGTAAGTACGGGAGCAGTCTCCCTGGGGATAGGAAGCCTCTATCCTCCAGTCCTTTCCTCCCTAATCTCAAACACCACCCTCCTCTCACTCCTTTACACCACTCCACCTCACACATTCAGGGTTTTGGGGCCTGGATGGGTCATGGAGGTGGGAAAGATCCTCTTTCTCTCTGCCCTCATGGCTGCCTGTGTTTCAGTTTTAATCCACACCTTAGACATGTTCACTTCACAAACAACCCCAACTAACACACTCATATGTAGGGCTCTTAGGGTGAGGGCAGTACTTGGGGAGGGACTGGTTATCCAGTTTATTTCTCCTGCTGGTCCTCATCCCTAAAAATGAATAGCATTTTGATACTGATGGTTTGGGGGGGAGGGGGCTGTGGGGACATTCCCAACCCCCATTTCTTTTTTTTTTCTTTCAATAGCATTTTAGTGCAACGTGCTTTGGGGGAGGGATAGTGGGCTGCTTGGTGACTGGTTGCCTTTCTCGTGTGATGGTACCTAGATTTGGATGTATAGAGTGTGTATGGGGGAGCGAATGTGGTTGTCCATTTTCAATTTTTGCACTTCATTGTTACAATATTTATTATTGAAATTCCGCAGACACTGTCACTGCACTCAGGTTTTAACAAATATCAAATCTGCACAGTGTTTAAAGGTCCCATATTATGAAAAATCCACTTTTGGGGGGATTTGGGGTGTTATTGTGTGTCTGTGGTGCATATACACACATACAAAGTTGGAAAAAAATATCCGTGCTGTTTTGAGTGAGATAGTGGTTTCTAATCAAGTCTAATAAGTGTGCAGTTGTTGTGGTTTTGTTACTAAAAGTTCAAAATTGTACCGGCATTCTACGTCACAAGCTGGGAGAGGGTTGTGCTCTGAGGGGGTTCACACACCCTTCGAGAACTTTCTCCACCCATCAGGTAATAGAAGTGTGACAATATCTTGATATTGTGATGTATCGTGATATTTTGCGTCACGATCGATTCTCGATATGCCCCCACCAAGAAACAACAGATTTATTTCACATACGGCCGCTATAAACAGTTATTTCAATGTTCATTGTTTGACCTCTTAAGCAATTCATTGTATGTCTGCGAGTATGTCAGAGACAGGCGGACACAACACGGTCGGAGAGAAAACGGCGGAATCAAACAAGAAACAGAAGTTGAGGGTCGCATGTACACCAGCTGCTTACAAGTCAAAAGTGTTGATACATTTTGGATTTTACAGCAATGAGGATGGAAGTTCCTCAGTCCAAAGTTTTTAATCGCATTTTAAGTCAATTTCTTGGCACTGCAACATTTGTTTATCATTATTTGCAGTTTAATCAGCTGTTTGTTTACCAGCACTGCTAAAATCTCAGATATTTCACGGACGTGCGCAGGAACAGAGATGGGTGGGGCTTATAGCTATTAGGCTCAAACTGCCCAGCCGACCTGAAACAGAGCATTTCAAACTAAGGTGAGATGAGACAAGATGAGGACTAACAGCTGAACTTTCAAAAAGGGCCAATTTAAACAATGTGTGGCTTTTACATGTCGTTGAGAGGTAAAATAAATGATTCAGAGTGTGTGAAAAGTGCATAATATGGGAGCTTTAATGAGGTTTATTGTCATTTAGGTGTGTTTATGTAAGATTATCGATTTTCTTTAGCATAGATGTGTGCTGTAGTCCCTCTGTTCTTGTTTTTGTCTCCCCGCAGAAGATTAAGCAGATATTTTGTTTTCTTTCTCTATTTAATCATTTTTTTCTCTAATTTCCCCCCCTTTTTTCTTCTTGTTTCCTCTGTCTTCTGTTGAAAGATACTTTTTTCTTTCAACATGGCAATGGGTTTTCTCTTTCTGGGGGCATTTGAATTCATAGAAAAAAATCCGTAAAGATTTCAGTGAGATAAGAGTGTTTCGGTTAGTCCAGATCACTTACCTTCCATTCACTACAACACATATAGCGCTTTACCGTGGTAAGATAGCCGCCGGTGATGCTGTTCGAAATGAGACATGGGTGAAAAACTGACAACAGTGATTGGTCAGTTGATGTCATGTGATTGTGCTAAACGTGCACACGCGCACATTCCCTTCCTGGGCATCTGGGAGGAAATACGTTCTGAGCAACTTTAATCTGCAAGAAATATCAGCACAAAAGCTCTACATAAAGTAGCTAATGCTGGTCAGAATGTCACTAGGCGCTTTTTGGAAAAAAGGTTGCTAAGGGGTAAAGTAGTTATAGCAACCATGTCGCTAAGCTGCCAACACTGGCTTTGCTGTGTAGGACTATTCACCATATTAGGCAACCCACAGTGGTGCCCGTTGCTCTGCCAGCTATTGGCTGGTAGATGTAAACAAGATGCCAACATTGTGCTGTCAAAATAATAATTTTATTATAGTTTACTTCAAATATAATTTCTAAAGAAAATAGTGTATTTTCATTCTACACCCCTCTAAACACCCCATGGAGGCATTATTTTGTTAAAAATATTGCTTTTTATGAAAATATTCCATATTGCATCTTTAACATTGATTGTATTTTGATTTACTAAATTATCGATCAACAAAATATGACTAAAAGTACTCACACTAGATTCATGCAATTTTACTGCATAGCCCTTTTGACGATCTACCCCAGGCCTCCTCTGTATTTCCTGGCTCAACATTTGGTAATTTGGTAATTATTTTTGTTGTGGGAGAAACTGTGGTAGAATTACTCATTAAGAGCGAAATTAAAGGTGGTATATGAAATAACACAGCACAAAGCCTTCAGCCATCTTGGTGTTAACCCCCCACGCGCGCGCTCAGATGCTGAGGTCGATCAAAATTCCTCACAAAACCCGCTCTGATCCCCGATCTGAGCAGGACAATAAAATATCATGAGTTCAGCTCACTAATCAGGCTCTCCAGCCCTGCTGATTACACACTGATTCTGATAAAAGCAGGTCCTACCTGTTTATAGCTCAATCATTGATTCAGTCCATAAATTGTCCCGCGGCTCCAAAACTTCCTGCAGTCCCTCTTAAGATCTTCTGTCCTCCTAACACACCATCCTGCACACCCCACTTATCCAATAAAATTTTAAAAAAGCAATAAAATCCTTCGTGGTGTGTCTTCCGGTCGAAAAAGTGGCCCGAAGCGCTCATACACTTCAGCAACATGTATCTATGTATTAGCTAGCAGCTAATGAAAAACGTTTCCACACAGAACTTGCTCGTCATAGGGGAAACCTCTATGGCAAGCAAATAAGGTATATAATCACTACATATCCTCTGTGCTACCAGCTGTTTGACTTGCAGACTCCACAGCATTTACAGTATTAGGCAACCCAAAATGGTGCCCGCTGCCCGTCAAAATTAATATTTGATAATATTTTACTTCAAATATCATTTTTAAAGGAAATGCTGTATTTTCATTCTACAACCATCTAAACACCTCGTGGAGGCATTATTTTGTTAAAAATATTCCCTATACCACCTTTAATGATCCATAGAAGGATGAATATGATTTCAACCTTTCTTGACACCATTTTTCAGAAAATCTGAAGGCCACTGCGCCTGTTGTCTTTCCTGTTGTCTTTTACCAATGCACCTTTACAAAAAGCAAAAACAAAGACTGAGAAATCTGAGGTGATGGATACCAAAACTCAAGTTTTTTCAGTTCGGAGAAATCAGCTTGTTACAGAAAGATGACTTAAATGACCAAAACACAATACACAATATACCATTGCATAAAGCTAAAATTCACTCCAGACCGTTTAGCTATGTAAGAAATGCCAATTTCTTTATTACATTCAACAGCACAGTACACAGAAATTGCACATTTTCACCAGATATAGCAGCATTCAGACTGGCAGATGAACTAATAAGCACAATAAAAATATGCAAGTACAAATACACACTTCAAATTTGCCGTGGCCTCTAACTCACCACATAAGCTGGTAATTTACATGCTTGTAAAATCAACTAACACTACTAAACACACTCTTCTTTTCCCAAAACCTGCAAATTGATTCCAATGCAAGGAAAGAGACACAGGTAGAGACAAAAGAGACAGGTAAAAGAGATCAGGTGAAATCAAGCTTCTTAGATAACCAACCCCCCCAAAAAAGGATTACTTGACTGAAATTCTGTGCATTTCAGAAGTTATCGATAATTATTCTTATTGTTTTATTTTTTAGTGCAGCAGTCTGAGAAGATAGCAGACGAGTCGTAGCTGCAAAGGTTTGCTTAGACTCTGGCCTTTTCTAGAAATGTCTTCTGGACTTCTAAATGAGGGTTTTAAATTAAAAATGGGCTGAAAAATGAAGACAAAGATTTTGCTGTTTCATTGTTCATTGCTTATCACAGGAAGATTCCACTGAATTTACACTCAGTTTTAGCAAAAAATCACTTATGGCTTTCTGGGTTTTGGTAAAACAGTACACTCTTTATAAAATCAAAATAATTTAAAAAAACATTGGTCTTATTTTCACTGCTAGCTTAAACTCTTGCCAGTATAAGTCAGTTTCAACAGTTACCATCTCAAAAATGGTGTGGGCAGCAATGAGTTGGGGGTTGCCAACCATCCCTTGAAAAATGGAATCGTCCCGTATTTAAAAACAAAAATGTGCGTCTCGTTTTGAACAGAAATGGGATGCACTTTGTCCTGTATTACTGTGGGAATCAAAAAAAGAAAAGCAGATGATATAGGCACCATACAGGCTCCTGCTCCCAGTGTTGCCAACTGTCCTAAACAGAAATAGTCTGTGAAATGTCAACAGAATTAACCCTTTATATGAAAATTTAAGGTAAACTTATTCCCAGTCCCTCTTCTGCTCTGTGACCAATGAGCTAACAGCACACTTGCACATGAGTATGACAATACAGAATCCCGCTGATCTTATTGGTCGAGGTGCAGTTGCTTGTGCAGAAGATACCGGAAGACAACAGAAGACCATTACAAAGCAGCATGAGTGACAGTGACACAGACTTCACAGGTTTAAATTAATGATGCAGTGACAATATTTACAGGTGTACAATAGTATACCTTTGACCAGCAATGCTTGTACTCCTCTGGAAAAAACAAAACAAAACAAAAAAGGCCGCAGAGAGCATTTGGAAAGGGGAAACACCTGCCTGGAAAAAGCGCACAATATCACCTATAAAGTGCACTGCACTGTGAGCAGTCACACTTTTTCCATAGCCCATGGTGGACTGACTGATCTCAAACAGCAAGAGCTTAAAAAATACAAATGGAAAAAATAGGCTGTCTCCGTATAATGTCGCATTGAGCTTTTGAGTTGATATGTTAAATCTTTTTCTTTTTTACTTCAACTGTAGCCTACAGACATGGACTTTGTGGCACACATTTTATGTTTACAGTTTTTCCACAGACCCCTCACTTTTCTTATTGCACTAAATGTGCCCTATTACAGGAGCATTCTTTTTATTGTTCTCTATTAATTCATACAATTTTAAGTTAAGCAAGACAGAGTTCTGTTAAAGATTTATTTTTATTCTAAGAAGTTAAACAGGACAGGTTTCTGTTTAAGTAAGATACTATTATGTTAGTTTTGTTATTTTGCACTAAAAATAAATTACTAAATAATAATTTGTTTTTCATCCATCCACCCATCTTCTTCCGCTTTATCCGGGGCCGGGTCGCGGAGGCAGCATTCTGAGCAGAGATGCCCAGACCTCACTATCCGTGCACACCCCCTCCAGCTCAGCTGGGAGACCCTGAGGCGTTCCCAGTCCAGCCAAGAGACATAGTCCCACCAGCACGTCCTAGATCTTCCCGGAGACCTCCTCCCATTGGGACGCACCCGGAACACCTCCCCAGGGAGGCATCCAGGAGGCATCTGAAACAGATGCCCAAGCCACCTTAACTGGTTCATCTCGATGTGGAGGACCAACGGCTCTACTCCGAGCTCCTCCCAGGGGAAGCTCATTTCAACCGCTTGTATCCGGGATCTCATCCTTTCAGTTGTGATCCCAAATCTCATGACCATAGTTGAGGGTTGGAACATAGATTGACCTGTAAATCGAGAGCTTAGCCTTTCAACTAAGCTCCTTCTTCACCACAACAGTCCGATACAGTGACCGCATCACTGCAGAGCCTGCACCGTTCCGTCTGTCAATCTTGCGCTCCACCTGCCCCTCACTCGTGAACGAGACCCCGAGATACTTGAACTCTTCCACTTGGGGCAAGGCGTCTCCGTCCGACCTGATGAAGTGGGCAAGCCACCCTTTTCCGGTCGAGAACCATGGCTTCGGATTTTGAGGTGCTGATCCTCATCCCAGTTGCTTCACACTCGGCTGCAAACTGCTGCAGTTGAAGGTCCTGACTCGATGGGGCAACTTCATCTGTGAACAGCACAGAAGAAATCCTGTGGACCCCGAACCGGAACCCCTCTGGTCCCTGGCTGCGCCTAGAAATTCTGTCCATAAAAGTAATGAACAGAACTGGTGACAAAGGGCAGCCCTAGCCGAGACCAACATGCACTGGGAACAGGTCTGACTTACTACCGGCAATGCGAACCAAGCTCCTGCTGTGGTTATACATACTCCCAGAGCACCCCCCACAGGATGTCCCAGGGCATACGGTCGAACGCCTTCTCCAGATCCACAAAGCACATGTGAACTGGTTGGGCGAACTCCAATGAACCCTTGAGCACCCGATGGAGGGTATAGAGCTGGTCTAGTGTTCCACGACCAGGACAAAAACCGCACTGCTCCTCCTGAATCCAAGGTTCAACTATCGGTCTGATCCTCCTCTCCAGTACTGAGGAGTGTGATCCCCCTGTAATTGGAACACACCCTCCGGTCCCCCTTCTTAAACAGAGGGACCACCACCCTGGTCTGCCAATCCAGAGGCACTGTCCCCAACCTCCACACGATGTTGCAGACACATAGCAACCAAGACAGTCCTACATCATCCAGAGACATGAGGTACTCAGGGCGGACCTCATCCACCCCAGGAGCCTTGCCTCCAAGGAGTTTTTTTTACTATTTCAGTGACTTCAGCCTGGGTGATGGTCAAGTCCCCCTCCCCCCCCCCAAGCCCCCAGTCTCTGCCTCCTCAGGAGAACACATGATGGAGGGATTGAGGAGATCCTTAAAGTATTCCTTCCACCGTCCAACTATATCCCCGGTCGAGGTCAGCAGCTCCCCACATACACTGTAAACAGTGTTAGTAAAGCACTGCTTCCCCCTACTGAGGCGTCGAACTGTTTGCCAGAATTTCTTCGAGGCAGACCAATAGTCATTCTCTATGGCCTCTCCATCGAGTTTCCACCATGCGCTTGGCCTGCTGGTACCATTCAGCTGCTTCCGGAGTCCCACAAGACAACAAGTTCGAGTCAGACTCCTTCTTCAACCTGACAGCATCCCTTACTTACGGTGTCCACCACCGGGTTTGGGGGTTGCCACCACAACAAAAACCAGAGACCTTGCAACCACAGCTACTAGCAGCTGCACTGACAATAGAGGAGAAGAACATGGACCATTCAGACTCCGTGTCTCCAACCTCTCCCAGGATCTGGGAGAAGCTCTCCCAGAGTTGAAGACGCCCCTGACAGAGGGTTCTGCCAGGCGTTCCCAACAGACCATCACAACAAGCTTGGGTCTGCCAGGTCTGACCAGCTTGATTAGTAAAGGTCACTAAGCAACATGGCGATTACTCAGGACTCCAAATGTGGGAGCATTGTGTATAAAATAGCAACTGTCTTGGTTGAGGAAACAGCATGGAGTGGCTCATGACTAGCCTCTGGGTTAATGATCCACTGGACTACACATTCCCTTGGCAGGGCAACAAACAACAACTCATTATTCTTCCTTCCTAACTTGCATCACTGCCATTACCTAAAGATCCCACATAAAAGCAGACACCAAAGGATACCTTCACACTTTTAGCACAGATTAAGTTACACAGACACAGGACACTCTAGCTGAAAACATTAGTAACCTGTCTGGCACAATGCATTGTAGGTAACAATGTGTCACTTGCAGCTGCTGGCACTGGATCGCTAGCTATATATGTATAAAAATTCCCCTCTCGCCACTGGGCGGTGTTTTTTCCCATTCCAAGCTTGGGTCCTCTACCAGAGGCCTGGGAGCTTAGGGGGTTCAGACCTATGCAGAACAGCAGTGGGGACAGAGCATCACCTTGGTATATTCCACATTTGATGGATACTTGTGGAAGTTGCTTGCCATTGGCCTCAAGGGTGGTTCTCCACAACCTCATCGAGTTCGCAATGAATGCTCTAACAGTCCTGTTGATGTTGTAGAGCTTCAAGGATTCATTGATCCATGTGTGTGGCATAGAGTCATAGGCTTTCTTGTAGTCAATCCAGGCAGTGCACAGGTTGGTCTTTTGGGATTTGCAGTCTTGGGCAACTGTTCTGTCAACCAGGAGCTGGTGTTTAGCACCTCTGGTATCTCTACCAATGCCCTTCTGTGCTTTGCTCATGTATTGGATCTTGATTTTGTAAACAGAGCAGTTCAACATGTTTATGGGTCTAAATAAATATATTTTAGCTAAATTCTGCAAACCCAATTTTGTGACTGGTGCTATGAAGCTTTGTAAACTGGAGTACATGCCGTCTGCTACATGATCATAGCTTTGTAGCTAGTTCCTTGTCGTATTATAAACAGTTAATATTTCCAAGCAATTTTTATGGTTTGTAACTTCAAATTTTCACTTTCAACAAGCAGCTTCTTCAGTCCACTAGGTAGTTTGAGTTACTGAGCTTAAATGATGAGGAGTGTCCTTAATTTACCTGGAGCTGCCAGCAGGCGCGGATTTAATGTTGGGATTACCGGGAAATTTCCTGGTGTCCTGACCGACAAACTTACCTGCTCGCGATTGGGCCGACTGACTGTTCATTAGACCCTCTTCCCTCACTCAGATGCATCAGTTAGCACAATTACACAATCAACCCCATTCTTTCCTTTCTTTTTTGTGAGGATATCTGCGGCGATTCAGGCCCCCCCCACATACACATGCAGACACACTCTTTCGTTTTTAGAGGGAAAATGGAACGAGATGGACAGAGAAAAAGGAAAAGTGGAGCAGGATCAAAAAGAAAAAGGCTCTTGACGTAGTAAAGTGCTTTAAATTAACTAACATGTTTGTCAGTGAGGTAACAAGTGAGACATGAAACACTATTGTTGACAACAGACTCACAAAAACTCTCACAACCATCCAAGATGACTAACTTAATAAGGTTGGCTGATGGATTAAAACACGTGAAACACGGTTACCCACAATGCATTGAGTTACCCAGTTACCGATAATGCCTCAAGTGTCTGAGTAACTTAATCTGTGCTTTTGTGCAAATGTTGCACATTGTTTGGTTTTAACCCTAACCCTAATTTGGCAAGAAAGAGAGCAGAGGGCTCGATTCGGCTAATAGCTTGTAAATAGGACAATCCTGCATCCAATCCAAACTGTTTCCTTAGTGATTCTTAAAATTAAATTCACCAGTATTGTATACATGAGAGCATAAGGCTCTAACCTTGCCCTGCAAGATGGATTCTTGAACTGTTCCAACTAAACTGTCTTCCTCTGTCAAAAAATGTTCAGACCTATCAGGTGTTAGCATTGTGCTTTGGGGCGAGTGTTTAGGTAGCAGGAAGTGCCTAGGCAGCCCAAAAAGAAAAACAAGCACAGCTGCGCTGGTGGATGTACGCATAAAAGCAGCTATTGAATCTGTTTTAGGAGAACTATAGATGATTTCCTGGTTGAAAAATTAGCAAATGTAAGAACTTTGTGCATTTCTTGATGTTAACAATGTGTTATGCTTTTCTTGGTGGTAATGATGATGTGTGCTTTTCTCCCAACTGGATTTGCAAGAGCTTGTTTTACTGTGATTGGCTAGAGACAAATCATGATAGGCAGACATTAGCTGGCACGTCCTACAAGTACACACAAGCAGAGCCAGGTTAATCAGGGTCTGCAATTCAGTCAACTGTCTTGGTTAAATTGCCCAAATTCTGTTGTTTGCAATAAAATTCTGTTGGCATTGCAATAGAATTTCCTGTATTTTTCTCTTGATTTGTTAGATGACTTTACTAGTAAACCAAATACAAGACAGCTGCAGTAGAAAAAAATAGGGGATGAATAGGGGTGAAGCCAGTGTCGAAAAGTGCCATGTTTTAATAATAATAATAGTAATGATAATGATTTATACTTTTATCGATCCCTCTAAATTATGGCTCCATCTTAATCCATCTCTATCTGTGCCATTTTGTACGGTGCCCGGGGGGGCAGTTGCAGGGTTCAGTATCTTGCCCTGGGATACTTTGGCACATGGCTTGCTAGGACCAGGGATCAAACCACCAACTTCTCCATCAGAGGAGAACCTCCTTCCCCATTAGACCACAGCCACAAAGTAATTCAGCATAAGCCATTATCAATAAAACTAACTGCAGTTCATGGTACGCCCTGATCAAATATGCAATGCACGCTGGCAGATTATTATGAGAGCAACATGACTAACCCGAGGTTAGCTTTAAATCATGTTTTATATCAAACAATATCCAAACATCAATGTGCTGTCACTAAACACCAACCATTAGTCAATAATAGAAATGAATGACTGGTGTTATAGAATCGTAGTCAGGGATGCAAACTCCTTTCTGATGAAAAACACACTTTCAACTAATTTTAATATTCTCTAAAAACAGTAAAATACACTGCTCAAAAAACAAATACAAAGGAAACACAATGTAACTCCAAGCCAAATGCACTTCTGTGAAATCAAACTGTCCACTTAGTAAGCAACGCTGACAATCAGTTTCACATGCTGTTGTGCAAATGGTATACACATGTGGAACTTATAGGCAATTAGCAAGACACCCCCAATAAAGGAGTGGTTCTGCAGGTGGTGACCACAGACCACTTACAAGCTCAAATTATATGCTGCAAACGGTCCCACCCCGTTCTGACTTGACTAGCACCCATCCCACGTCCCCGACACTAGTAGCACTCACCCCGTCCCCCCTGAAACTACTAGCAATCCCCCAACCCCTCCCTGCTCCGACGCACGTCTATCAGGGTCTCCCTAATTTTGAGTTCTCAAGGTTGACATGTATAGGCTTAGGTAGTGCAGCTCATTCAAAATGGCACATCAATGCGAGCTGTTTCAAGAAGATTTGCTGTGTCTGTCACAGTGTTCTTCAACCAGCCCAAGAGGGCTCATGTCTCTCCGCTGCTCATTTCTCTGCACTGGCTTCCAGTTGCAGCACGCATCAAATACAAAGCTCTGCTTCTGGCTTACCAGACTCTAACACACACAGCTCCTACTTACCTTCACTCCTTCATCCAAACCTACATTCCCACGCGTCAGCTACGCTCAGCCGCTGAAAGACGCCTAGCGCTTCCACCACAACGTGGCATGAGATCATGTTCCAAACTCTTCTCCTCTGTTATCCCCCGATGGTGGAATGACCTACCAAACTCGGTCCGATCCTCAGAGTCGGCAGCTACTTTTAAGAGCAGACTTAAGACTCACCTCTTTAAAGAACACTTTCAGTCTTAATGTGGAATTGATTTATGATTTATGATAGCGATTTGGGAGTTTATCTCTACAAAAAAAAAAAAAAATTGATACACTTGATGTATCAGCGTCGGAATTAAACTGGACTCCAAACAGTCCGCCTCCTTATATTGTTTCCTTCTCTTTGATTTCTTGCTTGTATGTTCTCTCAATGTAAGTCGCTTTGGATAAAAGCGTCTGCTAAATGACAGTAGTAGTAGTAGTAGTAGTCTGTCAGTGAAGTGTCCAGAGCATGGAGGCGCTACCAGGAGACAGGCCAGTACATCAGGAGATGTGTAGGAGGCCATTGGAGGGCCACAACCCAGCAACCGCTACCTCTGCCTTTGTGCAAGGAGGAACAGGAGGGGCACTGCCAGAGGCCTGCAAAATGACCTCGGATCACAAATTGGCATGTGTCTGCTCAAACAGTCAGGAACAGACTCCATCAGGGTCGTATGAGGGCCTGAAATCCAAAGGGTGGGGGTTGTGCTTACAACCCAACACCGTACAGGATGTTTAGCATTTGCTCTGTGCTCTTCATAGATGAAAGCAGGTGCACACTGAGCACAAGTAACAAATGTGAAAGAGTCAGGACATGCCATGGAGGACATTCTGCTGCCTGCAACATCCTCCAGCACGACTGGTTTGGCAGTGGGTTAGTAATGGTGTAGGGTGGCTTTTTTTGGGGGGGGGGGGTTACACAGCCTTCCATGTGCTCACCAAAGGTAGCCTGACTGCTATTAGGTACCGAGATAAGATTCTCAGACCCCTTGTGAGACCATATACTGGTGTGGTTTCCCTGGGTTCCTCCTAATGCAACACAATTCCAAACCTCATGTGGCTGGAGTGTGTCAGCAGTTCCTGCAAGACAAAGGCATTGATGCCATGGACTGGCCCGTCCATTCCCCAGACCTGAATCCAACTCAGCCCATCTGGGACATCCACCAAAGCCATGATGCACCACAGACTCTTCAGGAGTTGGCGGATGCTTTAGTCCAGGTCTGGGAAGAGATCTCTCAGGTGACCATCCGCCACCTTATCAGGAGCATGCCCAGGCATTGTAAGGAGGTCATGCGGGCACGTGGAGGCCACACACACACTGAGCCTCATTTTGACTTGATTTAAGGACATTACATCAAAGTTGGATCAGCCTGGAGTTTTTCTACTTTAATTTTAAGTGTGACTCCAAATCCAGACCTCCATGGGTTGATACATTTGATTTCCATTGATAATTTTTTTGTGATTTTGTTGTTAACACATTCAACTGTGTAAAGAACAAAGTATTTAATAGGAATGTTTTATTCGATCAGATCTAGGATGTCTGATTTTTGTGTTACTTTTACTTTTTAGAACAGTGTAATATCGAACAACCATGTTCGAAAGACCTTTGTTTCAGCCTTAAAGAGGTCATTCCATTAAAAACGTTTTTTTCTGAGGTTTCTGTTGAATATTTAAGCTCCACATGTTTTCTTACCTTCATAGTGGGTGAGAAAACAGGTCAACAACTTCTCTTTCAGTTTTTATCTCTCAAACTACACAAGTGGCAATAAAACCCAAGTTCTCCCGAGTTCAACCGGCCTGTATTTGTTTCATCACAGCTCCTTTGCTCGTTAGTATTCATCGGCTCCAGGAGTTGAAACCACGCCTAGTATGCTGCTGGCTAAAAGCTGTAGCATAAGACGTAACAAACAGGAAGAGACTATGTCTGCTGTTGCCATGCGCAGCGGGGCAGGAAACAGTTTGCCTTGTTCTCATAGGCTAATCTGTTAGCCAATCTGAGTCCAGCAAATTCGAATAATGAATATTAATGAGTTGCAACCCGAAGCCAGCTGAATCTTGACGCAGATAGATTGAAAGTTGCTAATGAGTGTTTCCTAACATTTTTTATGTTTTGAAGTTTCATATTACAAGTTAATACTTCAGAAATAACCACAGTCATGACATTTGTGTGAAATGGCCTCTTTAAATTAAAATAAAATAGTTTAATAATGTTATTATATACTGTGCAACAACAAAAATCTCAGAAAGAATCAGTTTGACCAAAAAGTCTGATTTCATTTGTATCCAATTGGTTTACTAAAAGACCTGGTGTGTTTTATTTGACTCAGAATTGAAATAACAAATTCCCATTTTTCTGTCACAAATACAAAGAGGATAATGGTGATCTAAAAATTAAGATAAAAAGTGCGAGTATCCACCATTTTTGTACAACTGTAGCAATGTAGGAGTTATAGTTATAAAGTGAACAGGTTACACATACCCTCCTAACAATATAAAATGAAGTCTATTCTACTTCATCAGTGAGTTAAAAGCAGAATAGCTTATAACTGTGTACATCTGTGAATAAATAAATTTCCAACTCTGCCCTCCTGCTTGTCGACCTTATTGAAACCAAACATAAAAAACCAGGGGATCATCTTCGACCCTGTCCTCAGATTGCTTCCTCATCCTGTCTCGCGGTAAGACGTATTGTGTCACTTCCTGTTTGTCTTGGTTGCACTGTTTGGCTGCTGTCTTGTCTGTTCTATTGGCATTTTTTCGGATTTCCACTGATTTACTGTCATTTTTTGCCTTAGTAGTTCATAAGCACTACTCTCTTAGCTGTTCTGCACTCCTGTCTTAAGGGAATCTTTGGTTTAAACTTCTCTTAGCTTTTATTTTTATAATACTGTTCGTTAGCTAGCCTAGCTTAGCTTAGCATGGCTTCTCTTTCACCGTCTCCTGCCTTGACCTGTTCTGTGTGTCAGATGTTTAGTTATTCCTCTGCCTCCTTTACTGATAATGGTACGTGTAACAAATGTAGTTTATTTGT
>SSNP01000183.1:839496-858478 GCA_006937955.1 Pachypanchax playfairii | reverse complement strand
CATTTTGACTTGATTTAAGGACATTACATCAAAGTTGGATCAGCCTGGAGTTTTTCTACTTTAATTTTAAGTGTGACTCCAAATCCAGACCTCCATGGGTTGATACATTTGATTTCCATTGATAATTTTTTTGTGATTTTGTTGTTAACACATTCAACTGTGTAAAGAACAAAGTATTTAATAGGAATGTTTTATTCGATCAGATCTAGGATGTCTGATTTTTGTGTTACTTTTACTTTTTAGAACAGTGTAATATCGAACAACCATGTTTGAAAGACCTTTGTTTCAGCCTTAAAGAGGTCATTCCATTAAAAACGTTTTTTTCTGAGGTTTCTGTTGAATATTTAAGCTCCACATGTTTTCTTACCTTCATAGTGGGTGAGAAAACAGGTCAACAACTTCTCTTTCAGTTTTTATCTCTCAAACTACACAAGTGGCAATAAAACCCAAGTTCTCCCGAGTTCAACCGGCCTGTATTTGTTTCATCACAGCTCCTTTGCTCGTTAGTATTCATCGGCTCCAGGAGTTGAAACCACGCCTAGTATGCTGCTGGCTAAAAGCTGTAGCATAAGACGTAACAAACAGGAAGAGACTATGTCTGCTGTTGCCATGCGCAGCGGGGCAGGAAACAGTTTGCCTTGTTCTCATAGGCTAATCTGTTAGCCAATCTGAGTCCAGCAAATTCGAATAATGAATATTAATGAGTTGCAACCCGAAGCCAGCTGAATCTTGACGCAGATAGATTGAAAGTTGCTAATGAGTGTTTCCTAACATTTTTTATGTTTTGAAGTTTCATATTACAAGTTAATACTTCAGAAATAACCACAGTCATGACATTTGTGTGAAATGGCCTCTTTAAATTAAAATAAAATAGTTTAATAATGTTATTATATACTGTGCAACAACAAAAATCTCAGAAAGAATCAGTTTGACCAAAAAGTCTGATTTCATTTGTATCCAATTGGTTTACTAAAAGACCTGGTGTGTTTTATTTGACTCAGAATTGAAATAACAAATTCCCATTTTTCTGTCACAAATACAAAGAGGATAATGGTGATCTAAAAATTAAGATAAAAAGTGCGAGTATCCACCATTTTTGTACAACTGTAGCAATGTAGGAGTTATAGTTATAAAGTGAACAGGTTACACATACCCTCCTAACAATATAAAATGAAGTCTATTCTACTTCATCAGTGAGTTAAAAGCAGAATAGCTTATAACTGTGTACATCTGTGAATAAATAAATTTCCAACTCTGCCCTCCTGCTTGTCGACCTTATTGAAACCAAACATAAAAAACCAGGGGATCATCTTCGACCCTGTCCTCAGATTTGATGTCCAGATTAGGTTGTTAGATCCTGTTTCTTCCACCTCCGTAGGCTGACCAAGCTAAAACCCATACTAAGGAAATAAGATCTTCACTCGGTCATCTACGCACTTGTGACATCACGCCTTGACTATGCTAATACTTTGTTGCTTCTTTGTGCTCCCTCATCCGCAATAGCTCGTCTCCAGTTGGTACAAAATGCTGCAGCACGATTTTTAACTGGAACTGCTTTGAAGCACCATATTACCCCAGTACTTGGCTGCCAATCCGTTATCGGATTAAATTCAAGATTCTTTTATTTGCCTTTAAATCTCTCCACACGCTAGGGCCACCCTACCTAGCGCAGCTCCTCTGCCCCTATGTCCCTAGGCGTTCCCTTTTACTCTCAGGCTTTTAGCTGTGCTGGGGCACTCTAACCCCTTGCTTCTTATTTAAATATTTTAGGGTTTGCATTTTAGTACGTTTGCTTTTCTCTCTGTACTTGTTGTTTTTATTCATGTAATTTGGTACAGCACTTTGGTCTGCGTCACTGTAGTTTTAAACGTGCTTTATAAATAAATGATGATGATGAAATTTAGTCAAATGGCACTCCAGAAAAGAAAAGTGCTTGCATCCCAAATTTGTTTCAGTTGGCATTCATGGACTGATTATGTGGTAACCACTGAACAATTTGACATCCCAAGAGCGTTTTATGTTATTTGGGAATAAAAAAATAAAAATGTCACAAAAGTATTAACAAGTGTTTAGCCACTAAAACTTAGGCTTTTTATTCAAACTTTAATAATACCCAGTCCTTATTTCATTATGTGAATTCCAGATCATCATCATCAGCCTTTATTTATAAAGCACATTTAGATGGCGACAACGCCAACAAAGTGCTGTACAAAAAGTAAACAACACAATAAAAACAGCCAGACAAATAAAACATAGGGATGGCTCGATACCACTTTTTCACATCCGATACCGATACAGATACTGCAGCTTTGAGGATCGGCCGATACCGATCCGATCCGATTCTTTTTGTCACTCTAAACACTGTTTACAATATCTCGTGGATGATAATTTGTTACTGACATCTAAACAGCTCTGCTGGCTTCTGCTCACGTGATGAAAACAGGCACATGGCAACCATGGTAACGGGCAGCTCCCCTGTGTTACGGCAGGTCGCGCTTCCTCAAAGATAGTTTGGGCTTATGGATCGGATCGGACGGGTTCTAATAAAAAAATCCGATGCCTGATTCAGTCTTTTTGACCTGGATCGGACCCGATACCGATCCAGTGGATCGGATTGGACCATCCCTAATACAACATCATAAAAGACATAAAACCAATAGCTAAAATCAGTCCATCATCAACAAAGGTTACATCACCTGTGCCAGGAAGGCCAGGGAATAAAGGTGAGTTTTTAACCTAATTTTAAAACTAGAGAGGCAAGGGGCAAGTCGGACAGTCAGAGGGAGCTGATTCCAGAGAGTAGGTGCACAAACTGAAAAGGCCTGTAGCCCACGGGCCTTATAATGGGCAGGAGAAACAAGCAGGATGTGCTGGTCAGTGTTCTCGGCAGAATATAGGGGGTTAAAAGCTGTGCCAAGTATGAGGGGGCCATATCATGGAGTGATCTATAAACCAACAGGAGAATTTTGAACCTGATACGAAATTGAACCGGAAGCCAATGTAAGTTTCGCAGGACAGGGGTGATGTGCTGCCGCCGGTGAGTGCCTGTCAGAAATTGAGCTGCAGCATTCTGTACTAACTGAAGCCGCAGATGACACGTGTTGTTTTCTCATCTTAAAACTAAATTATTCTTATTTGTTTTTTTTACACTAATGAAACTTTAATTTGATTAGCAAACTGCCCCCTGCAGCATTACCCAAACCGACTCACCCCCTGGCCTTTTCTGATCCAGTGCTACTTACAGCCTATGCATCACCTGAAAAAACAAAAAATAAAACAAAAACAAAAAAAAAATAATGCCCATTAAAGCAGTAATAAATAACTTCTGTGTCTCAGACAGCCGTTGCTTGAACCGGTGCTCTGCAGAAATATGCTACCTGTTGAGATGTGCTACACATGTGCCGTTCCACAGTCTTGACTTCAATAAACAGATTTATTGTTTATTTTTGTTTTTTATATTTTTCCATAAATACATTTTACCTATCAAATAAATTCTCCCAGGACAGGAACACTAAATACGATGTTATTTTTACTTTCTCTGCATTGTCAGAGCAACAGGCAAATGTTTGGACACACCCAGATGAGAAGGACCCAACAATGGGCATTTATATATAAAATATCTGGGAAGGACCATAAAAATACACTTAAACAATTAGGGCACACTCGCCATCAACAAGAATACTGTATAAACTTCAAATGACATTTCATTATGAAATAAGGTCTCATTTCGTACTATGGCGGCATTTTTCTCCAGGGCAGCACAAATCACCAGAAAACCAACTTCCGGCTGAAACACGAATTACGGAGCTTATTAAATCCATTGTAAAGCCATCTGAGGGTCAAGAGTGATGTCTAATATGAAGCTGAACTTGTTTTTTGGTGAGTATCCACTTAGACAAGTTTCAAAATTGTAGCTTAAAGTCTTAAAAGTTATACAGTACTGCTTTAAAAGGTACACAAGGTACGCAGACACAGGTCTGGTGATGATTCAAGCAAAAGGTGCCCCACCAACCAACCACCCCCACCCCCACTCAAGCTACTGAACGATGCCCTCCACATACATACACAGCACTTGGCTGAATGCGTCGTTTTGTGTTGCCTGGCAGTTGAGGAAGAAACTTGAAGTATTTGGGCATCAGATCAAGGCAGGCATCCCGAAATTTCTTGATCCTCCAGTAGTAAATAAGAGGGTTGAGGGCTGACTTGAGATAGCACAACCACAGGACCCATGTGCTGATTTCAAAAAAGACATCTTTGTGGTAGAACCCATCACTGAAAGTAGTTACCAGGCTGTAGGCAGTAAAGGGTGCCCAGCATACTGTAAACACAGAGAAGAGGATGAGGATGGTGGTGAAGGCACGGGTTTTGAAGCTCATGTCTATGTTCATTTGGAAGGGCCTCTGGAGGCTCAGTAAGCCCAGTTTGCTGGCCTGGCTCAGACACATGCTGTCTGGGTGGCTGTGGATCCGGATGGCATTGTGGCGGATGGTGTTCAAGATCCCCATAAATGTGCAAAGCATGACTGTGAAAGGTATGAAGAAAAAAACTAGCATGAGGATCAATACATAGACGTGATATCCAGGGTCAGGGCTGTAACCAAACACACACTGAGGGGCCCTTGGGGGGATCTGCAGAGGAGGGGAGCCAACAGCCAAAGGGAAGGACAAAATAAAAGAAATTGCCCAGGTGACAATGATGAGCAATTTAGCTCTTCGTGGACTGAGCTTGTCTTGTTTTTGGACAATAATAAGAAAACGATCAATACTTATTATAAGCAGTATAGCCACGCCTTCTATCACAAAGAACCAAAAAAGCATGGCTGAAATTCGACAAAAAACATCTCCAAAAATCCAGTTGGTGGTCATGATAGTAACTAAAGCAAAGGGCATGTTTAAGATGGCCAGCATCATGTCTGCAAACGCCAGGCTTGCCAAAAGAATGTTGATGGCTGAGCGCATGGCAGATCTCTGGTACACCATCAGGCAGACCACCACATTTCCTGCCAGTGCAACCAGTAAGATGACAATCATGACTAAGCTTAACAAGATCTGCAGAGGCAGGCTGACACCTTGAAATATATGCGTAGTGAGGGCTGTTGGTGTAATAGGTTCTGGTGTGGACCTGGAGCCCAGCAAAATATTTGCCATGGAGACGTCCTCCATCAGCAGCCTCTTGTAAGCTTCAGAAGTCGTTTAAGGCAGCAGCGAATTATGCTAATGTCCCCTGCTCCTGAAAGGGAAACATTACTGAAATGAATCATTCTTCTCCAGGATGAAGGTGCACGATCAGAGAGATCACGTAGTCATGGTTCCTGTCAAGATACTGTCCCCTCAAAGTACCATGGTGTAGTCGTCACAGATGTAGTATCCTAGGATGCAAACAAACGTGGATATAAATTTTAAGCTATTCAAAAAATAAATAATTAATTAATTAGAAATTAATCAGCTGAAATCCAAAATTGCCATTGTTTTTTCCCCTAGAGGTGCCATGATTTCTAATTTTAGTGTATCTAGTGTGTCTTTACACAATCTCCTGATTTTAGAATCAGATTTCCGAATCAGAATCAAGTTTAATTGGCCAAGTATGCTACACATTCTAGGAATTTGGTTCCGATTAACTTTTTCACTTGTACAGGCAGACAGACATGTATAAAGATAATTGACAGCGTTGGATATAGTACACATAGAACACACATGAGATACATTAGCAGCATTTTACTACTATTAAAGTCTAGCTGGTGGGTTGAAGTCAGGTTGTACAGAGCAAGTAGATGTTGTTGTTATTACAGGTTACATGTTTGTTTTAAAAATGTTTTTGCATCTAGTGGTTTTGGCGTACAGAGATCTGTAGCGCTAACCTGAGGGGAGAGAAGAGGTAAGATCCTGGGTTAGAAGGTCCCTGCTGATGATGCCTGACCTTTTCCTGACTCTGGGGGAGTCCAGGTCCTGGTTGGAGGGCAGATCAACACCAGCAATTTTCTCTGCAGACCTTATAGTTCTCTACAGTCTGTTTCTGTCTAGTTTGGTTGTGGAACCAAACCAGACTGTGATGGAACAGAAGAAGACAGACTTGATAACAGCTCTGTTCACCAGCAGCTCCTGTGACAAGTTGAACTTCTTGTTCTGATGTGTGTGTTGGTTTTCTGTATGTGTTTATTTTTAGGGTTCCGTCCGGTTGTCTGGTTATTTTCATGTCCATGAATGTTGTCTTTTTCTTCTTCGTATGTGAACTTGATGTTGTTGGTTTCATCCATGTTGTTCAGATGTTTTGTTAAAGTTTCTGTTTGTCAAAGTCCAGTACTATCAGGTACTGGCTGTTAGCCCAGAAGAATAAATCTGCGCCTATCAACTCCCACGGCCATGCTGGAAAATCTGTGGGTAGCAGTGTTTCTCTGTGGCGTGGCTTTTGTTTGGCACACATGTCAAAGTCTGACACGAGCTTCTGCAGTTGGATGCTGAGTCCCAGCCACCATACTGACTGCTTCGCGCTCTCCCTGGACTTCGCGATGCCCTGGTGACCTGTGTGCAGGCGGTCCAAGATGTCTTTTTGCAGTGACTTGGGAATGACTATTCATGTCACTTTTAGTAACAAGCCATTTTCCACTGTGAGATCACCTTCATGTTGATAGTAGGGAAAGCACAGTCCAGGTATTTTGTGCTTTTCCGGCTAGCCGTTCCAACAGTATTCTTTTACTTTTATTATTTCGTCCTCATCTTGTTGTTCCTGATTTGTTGCAGTCTCTTTTCAGTTGCGGGAAAATGTGCGACAAGGTGATATGTAAGCCGGGGGGAGAGGGTAGGGGCTAACACTCACACAACCTGATACGCAGATCGGGGGGCAACATTGGGTCCAGTGTCTTGCCCAAGGACACGTCGACATGTGGCGGTGGAAGCCGGGATCAATCCACCAACCTTCAAGTTGGAGGACGACCGCTCTAACCGCCACAGCCGCTCCAGAGATGTGAGATGGAAAAAGAGTACCTCATCAACCTCATCCTCAGTCTTTGCACACATAGGGGTAACTCAACTAGGGTCTTTGAGCCCAAAAGCGGTACCAACAGTTTGTGATCCATCTCTACATGGAACTCAATGCCTATGAGAAAATCTGATAAGCGATCACACGCCCAGGTGATGGCTGATGCTTCTTTTTCTTTCTGAGCGTATCTTTGTTCTGTTGGGCTGAGCGCTCTCGACGTGAATGAAATAGGTTTGACCATCCCGTCTTCTTGCTTTTGAAGCAACACAGCTCCGAGTCCAAAGGAAGATGCGTCGGCAGATACTGTAGTCTGTAACTTGGGGTTGTAGAGCGCTAGGTTTGGCGACTTGCTCAGCTCTGACCTAATTGTGTCAAATGCATTTTGTTGAGCTTCACCCCAGCATCACATGTTCTTGGCACTCAACAGGCCTCTCAGTGGCTGGGTTTTATCCGCGAGGTGAGGAAGGTATTTTCAGAGGTGAATAACCATCCCCCAGGAACCGCCTCAGGTCACTGACGTCTGTGGGTGCTTCCATGTTCCTCAAGGCTTCCTTGTATAAATAAAATCGACCTTGACTTTCCACTTTATCTGGGTCAGCTTTTACTCAAGTGCCGTCAACAATCTGTCCTAAGAACTTAATGGAAGTCTTTGACAACTCACATTTTTCACTATTCAGCGTTACTCCTGCCTTTTCGACCCTCCGTAGAACTCCCTCCAGCCTTGTGTTATGTTGGATCTGTGTCTGCGCGTACAACAGTATGTCGTCCATCTGGCACACCACACCATCTAGTCCCTCCAAGACCTGAGACGTTCTTTTCTGGAAATGTTCGGGAGCAGATGACATTCCGAAACAGAGTCTGTTAAAACAGAATCTCCCAAAAGGCGTGATAAATGTAGTAAGGGGTGCAGATTCTCTTGACAGCTTGATCTGCAAGAATCCTGAGTTTGCATCTAGCTTTGAGAATATCTTTGCATTTTGAAGCTGTCCCAACGTGTGTTCAACAGATGGCAACATGTGTCGTTCTTGCTTAACAGAATTATTTAACTTTGTTAGGTCGACACACACACACACACACACACACACACACACACACACACACACACCTCATCCTCTGTTCGCTTAGGAATCAGCACCATTCCAGCACACTAGTCAGGCTGCCCCACTCTTGAAATCACCCCTAGTTCCTCCATGCGAGTTAGCTCTTTTCTTACTTTCGGTAACAGGGGTAGCGGAATGCATCGAAGGGTCGTCAGAGCGAATGGTCTGGCATCTTCTTTGAGTTAAATTTTATACTCTCCTTCCATTTTGCCTAAATCACTGAACAGTTTTGGGAAGCGCTGCTTCACTACCTAAGTCACCCTAGCCACTAACCCCAGAGCTACGCTTGCTGGGTGGCTGAGTAGACCTTGTGTTAAATCTGGTACAACATGACTGTACTGTAGACTTCTTATTGGTTGTTATTATGTTAGCCACAAACTTCCCTTTTACTGCTAAAGGTGACATTCCTGCCCCATACATTCAGGCCCGTCGATAAGGGGAGAAAACCATGAAAGCTTTCAGGGGCAACCAGCCAGCAACCCAGAAAAATAAAGAAAGTGACCAAAATAAAAATAATAATAATCTTTGTTTCCATCATGTCTAGCGAATTACAGTGGTGCCCCACCACGCATTCACACACCCTACAGTGGTGTAGTTATGTTATCTTTCACTAGTTTATGGTTGCACTTTTAACTCATTCAGTGCCATTGATGTCTATAGATTTCAAACTGACTCCAAACGCTCAGTACCATTGACGTCTCTACAGCTTTATTGGCTTAAATCCCGCAAAGCCTTCTAGGGCAGCTGTACGCTGAATATGAACACGTGACATGCTTCAATTAGTCCTATTATCCTGCGGGGTGCAGTGGTGCACTTTTCTGGGTGAGATCTTCCTGTCTTACCCTGTTATAAAGGCATGTGGAGCGGGGCGGAGCCAGGCAGTCAGAACGAGACAGATGATCATGACGGAAGGGAAAATCAGAGTCTCTGAAGCGGCTGCAAAGCGATCTATTTGTTCAGAAATATTCCAGAAAAGTATAGAATTGATGGAATTGAGAAGGTGGTGTAGTTGATTATATGAATAAAATCCCTCCAGCGCGGGAGTCGGATCTACCAGGACCGAGTATTGTGCCGAAGGTGGAGCTGTTTTTTTATCTAGCTTGTCATTTTGGGCTTGTGATCTTGTCAGCCCGACGTGACGGTTCTTCTGGCTAGTCCAGTGAACCTGAGGTGGATTCATCTGACCAGAATCTTCTGCAGGCAGCAGAGACCAAAATAAATCACGATTCACCGCATAAAACACTCAGAAAGTGTTGATAGATGAACCGAATCCTGGGGCGGGGGGGCTGGCTGACTAACTCACGCGCGCACACACACAGTACCTGGATCATTAATCTGTAGCTTTTTTTCTTACATTTTTTTCAAATGTTGAAACTGTCTATAAATAACTATTTTTATACATAAAATAAACAATCAAAAATACTTTGTACTGCTTTTTTTTAGTTTAATAGTAGTAAAACATAGTTCAGATATTGCATGAATCATTGAAACATGAAATATTTACATCAAAGTCACTCATCTGCTTGAAAAACCTCTTAACACAAAAAGCTCTTTATCTCCACTTTGTTCTGAAACAGGTGAACTTCACGAAAGTTGCTCTGTTGTACTGCAGATTACTAAATAACAGAAAACGGTACAAACAATTTTTTTTTTTTGCTGTCGAAAGAAGAAAGACTAATCTCTCTGCTAACGGCCACGACGTGCTGCAGAGACTCTGACACCCCTCTGATGGACTCCACCATAGACTTTACATGTAATCTTGATGTTTCTGAAATTGACGGTTGGGCCGGTGTGAACGCACCTTTAGAATCTCTCAGCCTCACACACCAGCTCTGGCTCCTTTCCTACCAGAGAGGTGATGTTCCACGTCCCAAGAGCGAGCTTCTACAGCTGAAGATTGGACCGCCAAGGTCTCCGTCCCTGGCTGCTGTCCAGCTCCCATTGCACCTGACCCCTACGGCCCCTCCCACAGGTGGTTAGCCCATGGGAAGGGGGACCCACGTTTATGTAAAAACACCATCATCACCAAACAGGCTAACAGTAGTCCATAATCAGTCCTATTTCTCCAATATTTCAACATGATATCAGTAGCCGTCTCAATTATTGCGAGTGAAAACTATAATTGGCATAGTAGCATTTGTTTTTGCATTAGAAACTCTCTTTCAATTCGTTGGCTAGCTGGATAAACAAAGGTTTTTTAATAGAGCGAGTGAGGAGCAGGAGAGAAACCAGGGGGCTGATGCTAAACACGTCTGCATGGTCAAGGTTGGTAAAGGTCTACAAGGGTGAGTCTAATGCATCGTTATGAATGAGATATAGTGCAACGTTTTCCTAAATATGATAAAACATTGCAAATGTCACATATAAGCTGAATCAGAACCATAGGAAGTTTCAAAATGTAGTGACAACTGACCACAAACGACCAGCAGTAAAAAATAAAAGGATCCGAATTTGTTGCTATATAACATCTTTCTTGAACATAGACCCCTCTAATGAACTGATTTAGGCTTATTTCTTGAATAAAAGAAGAGAGAAAATGCAAACAGGCAAAGAAGGTAAAGAAAGTGATCATATAACAGGTTCTCATAAATGTTCTTCAATTCATTATTTGAAGAAAAGTCTTTGCAGGGTGTAACAAAAGATGTTCAACAGCAAGCTCCTGGGGCTAAGCCCCCCCCCCCCCATCTCTCAATCCTAGTGACGTCCCTGTTAAAATGATATACATTTTGAGCTTGTTTTAAGAATTTATTTTTAATTCCACCAAGCTCCTTTTTTGTTTCTTTTATGAGGAAAATGTTATGATTTCTGTTGCCAATCAAGTCAAATATGTTCCGTAAAAAACCCACCAATTTTCAGGCCGGAACCTTTTCCAGATTAGCAGGTTGTTTGTTGGAAATATAAGGAGGTTAAACAGAAATCCCACGTGAGGTTAGTTAAGAAGACCTGCGCTTAAACAAACCCTGTTCACTTCCAGCTCCAGAGCCTTTCATTTCATTAATCTCCCAGTAAATAAAAGCTACAGGCACGCGCTTTGTTCGATGTTCTGCAAGGATTCGCTCAGACTGCCGGTGTCACCGTATGCGAACATGCAGAACCAAAATGGTCGGTCCCGTGAATCGCTCAGCCAATAGGAGCGGAGGATTTTGAAAACAAAGTCTTAATTTAGTTTACTTTCCATAAGAAAGACGTGCCAAATTTGTGCATGTATATTTCAAAACCATCCTCCTGTCGCATTCTCTATGTTTTCTGTGACTTTACCTGCTTCATTCTTACACATGTTGGAGCTCACGAGCTCCTGCACGTTGAATATCATTCCTCCAAAAGAGCATCTCCTTCCGCCGTCGGTGTCGAACAGGATGCGAAACTAATGTTTTTATCCTCTAAACAATCCCACTTTGAATACAAAAGGCATACATTCTCTCGGTTCTATAGTTTCATGGTAACAGCTGCTGCTGCTGATGCCAACACCTACACAGCTGAAGACGTGAAATCCTTTCTCGCACTTTGCGGCTTTGTTTCCGCCTCCAACTGCTTCTACACGGGTTCTAAACAACAGTAAGCGTTTTTTTATGTCCCGTGTACTTCATAATTTTTCCTTAAGCAGATGTGATGCGTAAACAGCCTCTCATCCCGTGAAAAACCTTCCTGTATTACTCGCATAGCAACATCTGCCGCACATAGCCCATATTATTACACTTTCCAAACTCCTTTATCTGTGCTAACCGGAATCGAACGCAGTTCCTATTTGGACTTTAAAAGTAAAAGCCCCAAAGTTTTCTCAATTTCTCTCACTTAAATTCTGAGAATTGTAAGTATAATTTCAATTACAAAAATAACAATAATTATGTTTAGATCTCAGATCCATTCTTGAATATTTGCTGTCCTGCAGTGAACATGACTGATCAAAAGTAGTCCAAAAAAGGAAACCCTGTCATATACACTGGGATAGGCAAAGGTGGGTATATGGGCAGTTATTTTAGATTTTGATTATAAACAATGCATGATAGTTGTTCAATTAATTTTTATATTTACATTAAATATATATTTCAGTGTCTCAGCAGCCAGCTCCCATTATGTGTTAAATGTGGGATATGGAACTCGGAACACAATAACACGGCACAACACCCATCTGGGTGCCAGGCTCGTTTACCCCCGCACGCGCCGATGCTCAGGCCAAATATTCCTCACCAAACCCACTCTGATCCATGATCCGAATAAAATATCATGAGTTCAGCTCACTAATCATGCCCTCCAGCCCCACTGATTACACACCGACTCTGATAAAAGCAGCTCCTACCTGTTTGCCACAGACTGAATCGATAATTGAGCTTCAAAGAGTTGCACCGCGGCTCCAAAACTTCCTGCAGTCCCTCTTAAGATCCTCTCTCCTCCCCACACACCATCCTGCATGCCTCACTTATCCAATAAAGTAAAAAAAAGCAATAAAATCCCCCGTGGTGTGTCTTCCCATCCAAAAAGGGGCCCGAAGCTCCTCCACTTCACCATCATGTAGCTCCGTGTTAGCTTAGCAGCTAATGAAAAATGTTTCCACACAGATCCTGATCATCACATGAGAAACCCCTGAGGAATCATCTATGGCAAGCAAATAAGGTATATAATCACCACATATCCCCGGTGCTTCCAGCTGGTTGATCTGCAGACTCCCCAGCACCAGCCTTGCTGTGCTGCAGTATTTACGATATTAGGCAACCCAAAATGGTGCCCGCTGCTCTTCCAGCTATTGGCTGGTGGATGTTAACAAAATGCCAACGTCGTGCCCACTAAATATATTTTTTAATAATATTTTACTTAAAATATCATTTTTAAAGGAAATGCTGTATTTTTATTCTACAACCCTCTAAACACCCAGTGGAGACATTATTTTGTCATAAATATAGCTTTTAATGAAAATGTTGCATATACCACCTTTAATGCAAAGGTGTTCTGTTCTCACAGTTGAAGGCTAAAAAAAATAAACATATTGCCTGCTGTTTTGTTGCATTAAAACATATTATTGTTCTTAAAAGAAAAGACAATGGCAGTGAAGTTGCGATCTGTTAGTGACTTGTTTATCTGTAAATTTTATTTTATTCTGAAGGCAGAAGGATACTACTGATAGAAGCATCCCTTGTTTCTCTGGCCAACTTGATGTTTTGTGTTCTCTGACAACTGACACTTTCAGAAGCCAGCAGCATGAGAAAAAGTGGGCTTTACGTTGGGTAGACCTTTTTATATGTGTCTTCTGTCAGATTATCCTAACAGGTATGTCTTATATTGAAGGAAGTTCCTCTTTTGGGCACATGCGAATATACGCTGTGTGCTAAAAAGACAAGTGGAGCTTTAGAACACAAAATCAGAAAGCGTTGACTGCAGCGGTATCATTTTGGAAAAACTAAACATTTCATATGCTCATTAAATTGGGAACACTTAAGACCTCAGCTTTTCTACTTTTAAGTTTGAATACTCTCTTTGAAAAAACAGGATCTAACAGCAAACCATGACAATAAAAACCATCTTGTACTCAGATCAGCAATTTAGGTCCTTTTGGCTATCAAAACTGTTCACTCATTGAGGTCTGGACTCTTCCCTGATGGTTTCCAGTGATATTTGACACAAGTCAGTACATTTGTGAGTGCTTGCTGTCCAGAACATTCCACAGACACTTGACTAGATTGAGATTTAGAGAATCTGAAACTCAAACTCAGTCAAATGCAATACATGAAATTACATCAAGTCCAACATCTTTATTTTAAAAACACATGTGTCATGCAGTGAACTGGCATCACTGGACCAGTCTCATAAAGTTACATACATCACGTGGTTCAGATGCCCAGGTTCAACACATCACTCCATTTGACTTTGACATAAACTGCAGAACAATTAGATTTTTGCATATTATAACTAAATCTACAGTTAAATTATTAAAATACTGAGGAATCACATTCCAGCTTTCCTACACCTTGGATGTGTCCTAGTGATTGACCCGGTGAAGGTGAGGGTAGATGTATGATGAATGAGTGATGGGCACCAGCTGGCCCATTACCTCAAAATGCCATCAGCACTAGCTGCATTCACAGGCTGTGAAGTCTAAAACAAATGTATGAACAACTGGTCACTCCAGGTCATAGGATCTCCAGAGTCAGGACTCCAGTTCTAAGAGGCCTTTATCTGTTTGGCAGATGTGGTCTTCGGAGGTATGATGTCCACCTTGAATGGGAGAAAAAATTCCAAAACAGCTTTTGTGTCTTTTAAGTCCAGGGAATACTCATGTGCAATCTTTTCAGGTGTCCAGGCTTGTGGCTGGTGATGGTGACCGCCAAGGGCCTTGAGAGCCTCTGTAAGGGTCAGTTTGCCTTTAGGAACGTCTGTGTGCTCCATCAGGCGAAGCATGTCTCCTGGAAAACTGACCATGAGGGGCCTTCGCTCCACTTCTGTGCCCCCAGTCACTTCCTTCAATGCCTGAGGGAAGTCAAAACACAGGACAAAATCTGCAGTTATGTTTTTAAACACAAAACCCTGAAGAGCTTTTGAATCGGAAAGCTAGTGGGAAAACATCTGCTTTATGACCTCTATAGTAGTGAGAATAACCATTACTTGGCAGATAACTCAAGTCGTTGGCTGCTTTAAAATGTGACTTAAAATACGTTTCTATGATCATTAACACGCTATTTTATTTACACTGTATTTATCGACACATGGAGAAACAGTGCCGTAACCTGACCTGCACCGAAGTTGCTGCTGCTGGATCTTTGGGCTCCACATACATGGACCTGAGGAGAACCTGCAACGACTCATTCTTCTGCTTCACTGACTCTGCCACTGAAATACACAACACGCGCTCACTAGCAGAAGAAGAAACAACCATTCTTACAGACAGGCTCACGAGTCAGCCTCCACGTTGAGCCCTCCGCCGAAGGTAGAGAGGCTCTCGAACACTCACCCTCAGAGCTGGCTGCGGTCGGCGGCACCCCTCTCAAGTGTCGAGGCGCTGCGGACGGTTTCTCCTTGGAAATTTCTCGAAACGCCCGATTTTCCAGGTTAAAATTTCTAAAGATTCGCCCGACTCCTGCTCCCATTCTTCTTCTTCTTCTTCTTCTTCTTCTTCTTTTGACTTTTTATGGCGGTTGGCAAACAACTTTAGATGTGCATTACCGCCATCCACTGGTAAGGAGTGTGGACCAGGACTACACTATCCTACTACTTCATATTTAAAAAAAATAAAAAAATACCCCCGACTATTACCTATATCCTTGAACTTAAACCAGTACATTTGACAAATCTCAAAATTATTGGGTAACAATTACTTTCCCTCAGTATCTCTGCTATTTTACATCTTACTTTAATTTCTTCTAGATTCTGTACCATAACCCTTCTTTCCAATATATATTTCTCGCAATCAATTATAACATGTTCAATTGTCTCTTTCTGATTACAATAACTACAATTCCCATCAACATGCTTTCCAATTTTGACTAATGAACTATTTAACCCAGTATGTCCTACTCTTAATCTTGATAATATTATATCATCTTTTCTGTTTAACCCACCTTCCCTCATCCTACCAACCTTTCTTTGTATTTTATAATGCCATCTTCCTTTTTTCCCTTCCTCCCATTCTTTCTGCCATCTTTCCCTCAACTTCTGTTTTATTATACTTTTAATTTCTAATTTACTGAACCTAATTATTATTTCAATATTTACATGTTTAGTAGCTCTCTTTGCTATTTTATCTGCCATTTCATTACCAATTACCCTAATATGTGCAGGAATCCATACCAATACTATTTCAAGTCCCATCATCTGTAATCTATACAATGTCTGTTGAATTTCTATTAAAATATCTGGTCGACTATCCGAATGATTATTATGTATACTGTACAAGGATGAACTAGAATCTGAACATATTATTGTTTTAAGTGGTTTTATTTCCTCTATCCAGTGCAAGGCTAATAGAATAGCTGTCATCTCTCCTGTGAATACTGATAAACCATCAGTTATTCTTTTACCTGATACTACATTGAACTCCGGAATAAAAAATGCCACTCCTATTTTATTTTCTGAATCTTTTGATGCATCTGTATAAACTTGAACATAATTATAATACTTATCAATATATCTCTGAGTGTTTCTTGAATCTAACTTAAATTTATTGTCTTTCTTTTTTTCCTCAAGTAAACAAAAATCTACTTTTGCTTCAGGTAGAATCCATGGTTGTATAACTGGCAATACCACACTTGGACCAATATTAATTTGTGCTGTGCCTAATTCTTCAATTTTTTCCTCTATTATCCATCCAAAACCTTTTTTGTACCTCTTTTCTTTTTCCGAGCACAATTTTAATATATCATGTACTGGATGATTCATATTATTTCCCTTCAAGCTAGCCCAGTACATACTTATTAGTTGAGTTCTTCTTAACTTCAAAGGCATCTCTACCATTTCCACCTGTAAAGCTGTTACTGGAGTTGATTTAAATGCTCCTAAACAAATTCCTAAAGCTTGATATTGAATTACATCTAATTGTTTTAAATTTGTTTCTGCTGCAGATTGAAACACTATGCACCCATAATCCATTATTGATCTTATTAATCCAACATATATATTTTTTAATGCTACTCTATCAGCACCCCATCCATTCCCAGTTAGACACCTCATTATATTTATACCTTTTTTATACCTGTCTACCATTTTCTGAATGTGTAATTTCCATGTTAACTTTTCATCAAACCACATACCCAAATATTTAAAAAATTTCACTCTTTCCAGTTCTTGATCATATAATTTTAATTTTAATTCAATGTTACCCCTTTTCTTGGTAAAAATCATCACTTTTGTTTTATCTACTGAAAACTTAACATTCCATTTATATGACCATTCTTCTATTTTCCTAATTGCTTCTTGTACTTTCTTAACCAGAAATTTCAAAATTTTCCCCCTTTTCCAAATAGCCCCATCATCTGCGAATAACGACACACCCATTTCTTTACCTATATCATTAAATACATCATTTATCATTATTGAAAATAATAAAGGGCTCACTATACTCCCTTGAGGAGTGCCATTTTCAATACAATATTTTCCTGAATAACTTTTCCCTATTTTGACTTGAATATTTCTATTTAACAAAAAATTCCTAATCCATCTAAACATTTGACCTGATATCCCTAGTTTACAGAGTTTAATCAACAAGCCCTCTTTCCACATCATATCATATGCTTTTTCAATATCAAAAAATACTGCTATAACACTTTCTTTATTCACTTGTGCTTTTCGTATTTCATGTTCTCATAATAATACTGAATCCATAGTATCCCTCCCTTTTCTAAACCCACTTTGAAATTTAGTTATATACCCTTTAGCTTCCATATACAGTGGGGCAAAAAAGTATTTAGTCAGCCACCAATTGTGTAAGTTCTCCCACTTAAAAAGATCAGAGAGGCCTGTAATTTTCATCATAGGTATATTTATTTGCAAATTATGGTGGAAAATAAGTATTTGGTCACCTACAAACAAGTAAGATATCTGGCTTTCACAGACCTGTAACTTCTTTAAGAGGTTCCTCGGTCCTCCACTCGTTACCTGTATTAATGGCACCTGTGTGAACTTGTTATCAGTATAAAAGACACCTGTCCACAACCTCAAACAGTCACGCTCCAAACTCCACTATGGCCAAGACCAAAGAGCTGTCAAAGGACACCAGAAACAAAATTGTAGACCTTCACCAGGCTGGGAAGACTGAATCTGCAATAGGTAAGCAGCTTGGTGTGAAGAAATCAACTGTGGGAGCAATTATTAGAAAATGGAAGACATACAAGACCACTGATAATCTCCCTCGATCTGGGGCTCCACGCAAGATCTCACCCCGTGGGGTCAAAATGATCACAAGAACGGTGAGCAAAAATCCCAGAACCACACGGAGGGACCTAGTGAATGACCTGCAGAGAGCTGGGACCAAAGTAACAAAGGCTACCATCAGTAACACACTACGCCGCCAGGGACTCAAATCCTGCAGTGCCAGACGTGTCCCCCTGCTGAAGCCAGGACATGTCCAGGCCCGTCTGCGGTTTGCTAGAGAGCATTTGGATGATCCAGAAGAGGATTGGGAGAACATCATATGGTCAGATGAAACCAAAATAGAACTTTTTGGTAGAAACTCAACTTGTCGTGTTTGGAGGGGAAAGAATGCTGAGTTGGATCCAAAGAACACCATACCTACTGTAAAGCATGGGGGTGGAAACATCATGCTTTGGGGCTGTTTTTCTGCAAGGGGACCAGGACGACTGATCCGTGTAAAGGAAAGAATGAATGGGGCCATGTATCGTAAGATTTTGAGTGAAAACCTCCTTCCATCAGCAAGGGCATTGAAAATGAGACGTGGCTGGGTCTTTCAGCATGACAATGATCCCAAACACACCGCCCGGGCAACGAAGGAGTGGCTTCGTAAGAAGCATTTCAAGGTCCTGGAGTGGCCTAGCCAGTCTCCAGATCTCAACCCCATAGAAAATCTCTGGAGGGAGTTGAAAGTCCGTGTTGCCCAGCGTCAGCCCCAAAACATCACTGCTGTAGAGGAGATCTGCATGGAGGAATGGGCCAAAATACCAGCAACAGTGTGTGAAAACCTTGTGAAGACTTACAGAAAACGTTTGACCTCTGTCATTGCCAACAAAGGCTATATAACAAAGTATTGAGATTAACTTTTGTTATTGACCAAATACTTATTTTCCACCATAATTTGCAAATAAATTCTTTAAAAATCAGACAATGTGATTTTCTGGATTTTTTTTCCTCATTTTGTCTCTCATAGTTGAGGTATACCTATGATGAAAATTACAGGCCTCTCTGATCTTTTTCAGTGGGAGAACTTACACAATTGGTGGCTGACTAAATACTTTTTTGCCCCACTGTAT
>SSNP01000183.1:816749-834859 GCA_006937955.1 Pachypanchax playfairii | reverse complement strand
GAAAAAAAAAAAAAAAAAACAGAGCCGACAGTGGAGACGGCCCAGGACCAGGTAGCAGCGTAGGTTACGTGATCAACACAGAAACATGACTAAACACCGGCCCGCAAAAAAGAAAAGAAAAAGGGAGGGAGGGAGCGATCACCGGACCACCAGGAATTGTCCCGGTCCTCCCGATTAGCCACTCCGGGCCTGAAACCAGCACCCCGGTATAAAATATCAACACAAAGTGGATAGTGGAGATACCATGCCTGTACCTTTGCAGCTCAGTGTCATAACGCCCAGACTCGTTCATATTGTAATTTAGCATTTGCATGACTGAAATACTAGATACTATTCAAAGCTGACAGAACAAGGTAATATACGAGTGTCTCACACTGCAGGTATAAACCACAAACACTGCTATTATCACTGCTGTAATCAACCTTGGTAAAACGTAATTCTTAGCTGTTTTTAGCTCCTTATTTTGCTCACTCACCTCAGACTGGCGCCTTAAATCCTCGTTGGCGGGGCAGCAGTGTCGGTGTACTTTAGCTCTGCCATGTAAAAGCAACGGGACAGTCTCCCTCTTCAGAACCAGCTTCTTCACAAAGCCTCGTTCATGCTCCAGCAAGTTGGTGAAGGAATCGCGGGTAAAATGTTGTCTGCAAACTCCGGCATATAATTTTCTACACTAAATATTGGAACTAAAATCTAAGTTAATAACGCTAACTAAATGCTGTGCTATCAAATCGCTAACCTGAAAATCGAAGACGTTAGCAGTTCTCTCTATTCAAACTCCAGCTCGATACGAGGCGTGTCTACGGCTGAGCCGTTTTTATACTCGGCAGCGGCAGAGCTGCCACGTCACAAAATCTTAAGAACCTCAGAGCTAATCAGTAAACTGGATTCGAAATTCGAATGCAGTACACTGTTTAACCTTAGGAGGGAGCTACACAGACGTTTTTTGGCTTAAAGTTAAGATTTTAACAAATATGCACTAAAATATCAAAATAATGACTGGGACATGTAGTTAAGACTACTAGACACCCATTTAGACAGTTTACCAGCAATAAAAAGTTGATTTGGGGGTTAGTTGCACTTTAAGCTGCAGGCAGACTGTCAGTCGACGCCTGGTTGTTGACCTAACTGGTAACATACCATAAGACGTTCTTCGGAGTTTCCTGGTGATTGTTAATGTTAAATGTACTCCGAGTTACTTTTGTGCCTGTTTCTGAGTAACCTGTCTTCTCTCCAGGATTACACCTAGAGCTCTCGCTCCTCTGTCCTCCCGAGTCCCTGTGTTCCTGAGTCTCTCTGGGCCCCCTGGATTATACCTGTGTCTCCGGTGCATTTATCTCTGCGCTCACCTGAGCCCACCTACACCCCTCGTAGCCTACTGTGTTCCTCCTTGTGACTGTCCCTGGACTTTCCAAGCCTCATCTCCGCCATCAGCATGCCTGCCCTCCAGCCCACTCACCCGACACACACCTCCAGGACTCCATCTCACTTCACAGACACACCACTGGACCTGCCTTCCCCGTGTTCATCATCTTCAGCTCTCCCGTGAGTGTTTCCCCTCTGTGCACATTTCCTCAGCCTGTCCTTGTGTCTCAGAAACTGTTTATCTCCTCCCCAGTCCTGGAGCTTCCTGAGAACCATCCCTGTTGTTCATTTCACATTTACCTTTGTAAATAAACTTTTCACCTGACCTTGTGTCCGTATGAGTCTGCAATTGGGTCAGTACCTCTCCTTGCGAGTTCGTGGTTCGTGACAATCAGATTCTTTGATAATTAAATATTTTATGCTGCTGCTACATCCAGTTCACTGTTATCAGATTCATTTATCTTTATGTCATATTAACATCAGCTGATGTACACCAAGAGTCACTGATTTATTTTATTTTAAATTGTTTCTAAAATATTTTAACTTGTGCTGCTTATGTTCTCTGGTGACATCAGGTCACACCACTAGGTGGAAGCACAAACATGTTCCGTTAAAGCCTGACAAAAGCTTTTCACATCCACACATTATCTCCAGGATGTGAAAAGACTTTGTTTCACATTAACACCCCTCAGATTCTACTTTAACCAACCTGTAAACATTTCTTAAACCATAGAAACACACACTTTCTAACACTAATGAAATACACACAAAACCAGATCAATTGCATTACCTGTGGAAATGCAGTGTGAATGCTGAAAGTTGAAAAAAATTAATTAAATGCAGCTAAAGAAGCTGAATTTGAAGATTGCAGTTGAAAAAGCCTGACTTAGCTAAAAGAAGCTGAATGGCTTAAATGCAGCTGAAAAAAGATTAAATGAGCTGAATTAACATGGAAAAATTTGCTAAAGTTGTTTAAGCAGTGCTTATGTTTTCAAAGAACAAGACTGTCAATATTTGCTGAATTATTTTATTGAACAGCTTAAAATAGCCTAAAATGGGAGTTTAAGGATGAAAGGACACAAAGCACAAAAGTGAAAAGTCAGAAGGTTAATAACATAGATGAGATGAAGGATAAAAACAATGTGAAAAAGTATGTACACAGTAAAAAAAAGTCAAAAAGTGGGAATTATAGTCAATGTGGTTGCCATGGTAACCCAAAAACTAATATTTACACGATGGTTCACTTCTACTGATCAAGCCAACTGCTTTGATATACCAGATGAGGTCACAAATACTACTGTGTGTCCTAGTAGCTCACCGGTGTGGTTGATGGCGAATGGTGTTGCCCAATGATTTTATATTAATAGAGGGGACATCCCTTTGCAGAGAGTGGCCGAAGCGGGCCACCATTTTGAAAAAGGCAAAATGCCAGCTCACTGCTGTGTATAAGTGCACCAGTTGATATGGAAAAACTTAAGATGTGACATTTTACAAATAAGTCATTACTGTTATCTACTAGAGGGGAACTTGCCTGACCCGGATCTACCATATGGGCAATCTGGGCACGTGCCCAGAGGGGCCCTCTGCCGGCAGAACTGTTTATTGCCGCAACGTAAAAATGCCCCACGCAAGACTTTGGCCTCAATTTTCATTATCGTCCAATCAGAATAAAATAATAGTTATTTACAAAAAATAAATGGTCATGATTGTCTCTCTTACATGTCAGTTTGTTGACTTGCAGGTAATGATTGGGAGCAGGCGAAAATGCACTGTGTGGATTGGTTAATGATAATGATGGGTGGGGCTTAGCATGTGGTCTCCATGGATGTATCTTTTTATTGGAACTGTGAACAGAAAATGGACGCCAGCAGCATCAACCGAAAGCCCAGCGGGGCTTCAAAACAAAAGAAAAAAAAGGAAAAAGAGGAAAAAGAAGCGGCTGCTATCCAAAATGTTATTCCAATTAGTAGCTTTTTCAAAAAAGCTAGAGGTGGGGAGGAAGGTTTCGAGCTAGCCAGCGACGTAAACTTGGAGGCACCGCTCTTTACCAATGATGTCCAGCCTGAGCTAACGACGGCAGCTAACCTTAACGAAGAAAAGGAAAAAGATATAAATGACGTAGAAGAGCTAACAACACAAGGTAATGCCCCAATCCCAGAAGATCCTGCACTATGGGGATTGCTTACAGAAAGCACTCGCAACGAAATTTTATTGAAAGGCATCTCAGCCTTTCAGAATCGAGCGGCTAAATATCCAGCATCACGGAGGAACGAGGCAGGTGGAAAGACGCGCTCTCTCACCAACGACGCTCTGACCCGGCGCCTTTACAATGGTGAAGCTATTCCACGAGAATGGATTGTATATTCACCATCCACCGGAGACATTTATTGCTTACAAGTGACTTGTAATGTGTAACTAGTTACTTTTTTGAGTAACTTACCCAACTCTGATAGTCACACAGAAGCAACTCATTACACCTTTGATTTGGCTTTAATCTGAGAGGCCTGTTTCTTAGAAACTGAAAAAGAGACAGAAAATTACAAAATAATTTTGTCTAGTTAATAATAAATAAATAAATTAGCGGATTTAACTTTTTTCAGTTTTGGAAGCTAAATGTTACTTGTTTTTTTTTTATTATTGTTTTATGTTGTGATGAAATCTCAGTGAGTATAGACTAATCAGTGTGCTGATGATTTACATTTCTGAACCCTGAGAACTAAACAAAGCTTTGCTCTTGAGGAAAGCGTTAAGGCCCAGTGAGTAATGAGAAATGCGATTTATTTTCAGCCGTTACGTCACAGGTGCTTTGTCTGGCTTTTCCTGTGGCCTTTTCTCTAATAACATGTTTGTTTTCAGGTCTGTATTTGTGTATCCAACTGCTACCGGTGAGGGAAATCCTGTCTGACCTCTCAGCATGTTTTGATGAAAAACACTGTGACGTCAAGGGGAAGGAATGTTCATTTTCCTTTGAACCTCATTATTTTTTGCGCTTCTAATCATTGTGGGAACAGACAATCCTCTATCCTTCATAGAGATGTAAAGACCTGGAAGCGGATGCCCTGGCATGGCACTCAGATACTGGGGTAATGAATGCTGCATCATACTTGCATTTGGAAAAACATGCAATGGTTCCTGTCAGACTATTTTTTGTTATAATAGCTTGTGTTGTTTAGTATCAGTAAAATCTGAATTATGTTGTGTGTACTTATTTAAAGACTTGGTAAAGACCAGAAATCTTTTGTTATGTAAAATATTCTAATTAAATAATTTAAAACTTAAATACTTTTTTTTACATGTGTATGCATATGTGTGAGATTAAAAGTCACAAAGTCCTTGCTGTTCTTAGAGAAACCTTATGAAGTAGTTTGTTTATTTACAAAAATTCAGAGTTAATTTAGATCAGGGTGGATATCTGGAAGTAATTAAAGATTTTCTCATCTCTAAAGAACCAGTTAATTGTTATCATCAGTTCGACATATACCCCCATCTTGAGCAAATAAGAATGGGCGACAGTAGAAAGAAACAAGTCCCTTTTAACAAGAAGAAACCTTCAGCAAAACCAGGATTAGCAACTCTATCTCTATCTCAACCAACTGGGGGGGTCTGAGCTGACAGGAAAGAGACAAACACAAATGGATGTAGGCCAGGCATAACTTCTATGGAAAGAGAAACAGAGTTAAAGTTTGTGGTGGCAATATAAATAAATACAAACATGGAGAGTGAAGAAGAAAAGCACTCCGAGTGCGAGACCTCTGCAAAGCATCTAAGTTCCCACATATTCCCTTTGTTGTATCAACATTATCAGATTCCTTGACCATGAGAACACCTTTAGCAACTGGACTGACATTGTAGTTATTATTAAAAATCAATTTTTCAGTATAATGGTGGTTTTTCTTCTGGCTTTCCCAGATATCATGTGGAACCTGTTAGTATTTTGTTACCGAGCATCTGGACTATTTATTGTGGAGTTACATGCAGATATCTTAAAACAGCTTTATCTCACAATAATTAAGAATCCTTAAAATAACTCCTGGATCTAGATGGTATCTGGATCACCCCCAAAATCTACTCAATTCTTCTTTGGGCCATTTCTGACCTTTCCTGAAAATGTCATCAAAATCCATTGATAACTTTCATAGTAATCTTGCTCACAAACAAACAAACTAACACTAGTGAAAACATGACCTCCTGCTAGTTATATGTCCTACAGCAGTATAACTAAAGAGAAAGCTCATGATAACCTAATCTAATTATAAATATAGGATTGTGCAAAAAAAGAAAGTTTTCAGAATCAGCTTTGTTGGCCAAGTATCATTTGCACAATACAAGGAAGTTGACTTGGAAGAGATGCACAGACAGTTCTTTCGCTGAGGCAGCCATTTTGATTTAAGTCTATTTTTAAAAGTACACGGAGTGTCTGCCTCACGTATTAAAAGTGGAAGCTGGTTCCACAGAAGAGGAGTCTGATAACCTAAAAGCTCTACCTCTCATTCTAGTTTCAGAAACTTTAGGGACCACAAGCAGACCTGCAGTCTGAGAGTCAAGAGACAAAGAAGATCCATAATAAATGATGGAGCTTGGTTGTTTAGAGCTTTTTTGTGAGAAGTAAAATTTTAAATTATATCCTGGATTTTACAGTGAGCCAACAAAGTGATGCTAAAACTGGAGAAATGTCAGAGTCATCATTATCTATACCTCTTTATTCTTGTTCAGGGTCATGGGGACCTGATATCTACCTTCAGCGGTCATTGGGTGAGAGGCGGGGTTATACCTGGACAGGTCACCAGTCCATCACAGGGCCACGTAAAGACAAACAGTCACACTCACACAAATAGGGACAATTTAGAGTTACCAGTTAACCTCATGCATATTTTTGGTTTGTGGGATGAAGCTGGAGTTCCCGGAGAAAACATACACATGCATGAGGAGAACTTGCAAAACTCAATACAGAAAGGTCCCAGCCCAGATTCAAAACCAGAACCTTCTTGCTGTAAGACAATAATGCTACCAACTGCGGCACTTGGATCAGCTTGACATTTTTAACAGAACTATTAAAACACCCTGATAATAAAAAATTACAATAATCAAGTCTAGAAGTAATAAATGCGTGAACTAAAGTTTCTGCATCTCCTTGATTCAAAATGCTCCTAATTTTAGCAACATTACGCAGGTGGAAGTAGGCCGTCCTGGTAACATGCTTTATATGAGAACTAAAGGACATGTCCTGGTCAAATATAACACCCAGGTTCTTTACCTTCTTGTTGGAGGCCAAATTAATGCCATCTAAAGTAAACCAGAGACAACACAGTTTGTTCTAAGGTGCTCAGGTTCAAAAACCAAAACCTCTATCTTGTCTGCATTTATACAAGATTTTATGCCATTAAGACAGGCTCGCAATCTAAGTTCACTTGATTGATAAATTTAACTGTGTAACTGAGTATCATCAGCATCAGCAAGAGGATCGGTCCAAGCACTGAACCCTGATGAACTCCATGACTGACTCTGGTACATGAAGAAGATTCATTATTTACATGAACAAACTGAAACCTTTCAGTTAAATATGAAATCAGTTTAATGCAGTTCCCTGAATTCTGATATCATATTCAAGCCTATTCAATAGGATCTTATGATCTATATGAAATGAAATGAAAAATACTTTATTTATCCCAAAAGGGAAATTCAACTTTGTAGTAGTTTTTTTTTTTTGTCCAACAATAAAAAAACAATAATGAAGACAATAGTATAATAATAACGATCAAGGTCTGTTCTTGTTGTGGAGGCTAATGGCTGCAGGCAGGAATGATCTTTTGTATCTTTCGGTCTTGCATCGGACCTGAAGAAGCCTCTCACTGAACACACTCTGTTGTTTGATCACTGTGTCGTGCAGAGGGTGAGAAGAGTCCTCCATCATCTTCATCAGCTTGTCCAGCATTCTTTTTTGTACACTACTACTACTACTGTCATTTAGCAGATGCTTTTATCCAAAGCGACTTACATTGAGAGAACATACAATCAAGAAATCAAAGAGAAGGAAACAATATAAGGAGGCGGACTGTTTGGAGTCCAGTTTAATTCCGACGCTGATACATCAAGTGCTATTTATTTGTTTGTTTGTTTGTTTGTTTGTTTGTTTGTTTGTTTGTTTGTTTACTTACTTACTTACTTACTTATTTAAACTCCCAAATCGCTATCATAAATCATAAATCAATTCCACATTAAGACTGAAAGTGTTCTTTAAAGAGGTGAGTCTTAAGTCTGCTCTTAAAAGTAGCTGCAGACTCTGAGGATCGGACCGAGTTTGGTAGGTCATTCCACCATCGGGGGACAACAGAGGAGAAGAGTTTGGAACATGATCTCATGCCACGTTGTGGTGGAAGCGCTAGGCGTCTTTCAGGTTTGGATGAAGGAGTGAAGGTAAGTAGGAGCTGTGTGTGTTAGAGTCTGGTAAGCCAGAAGCAGAGCTTTGTATTTGATGCGTGCTGCAACTGGAAGCCAGTGCAGAGAAATGAACAGCAGAGTGACATGAGCCCTTTTGGGCTGGTTGAAGACCAGACGTGCTGCTGCGTTCTGAATCATCTGCAGAGGTCTAACCAAGGACGCAGGAAGACCGGCCAGCAAAGAGTTGCAGTAGTCGATGCGGGACAAGACCAGGGCCTGGACCAGAAGCTGTGTGGTGTGGTCTGTCAGGAAGGCTCTGATTTTCCTGATGTTGTAAAGAGTGAATCGACATGAGCGAGCTACGGAGTTAACCTGCTCTTTGAAGGACAGCTGGTTGTCCAGTATGACACCAAGGTTTCTGGCAGAGGTTTTGGGGAACAGCGTGATGGAGTCAAGCTGCACGCTTATCTGAGGAGGTAAGGAGTTACTGGCAGGACAGACAATGAGGTCAGTTTTGGACAGAACACAATTTTGTACAATCAGCTCCAGCGGCTCCAGAGATACTCCCAGCACAGATCCAGCTTTCCTGATCAGTTTGTTGATTCTCTTCAAGTCTCTGGTTCTGATGCTGCTGCCCCAGCAGATGGCTGCAAAGCTGATTGCACTTTCCACAACAGACCTATAGAAGATTTGCAACATCTTGGTGCAGACATTAAAAGATCTCAGCTTCCTTAAGAAGTAGAGTCTGCTCTGACCTTTCTTGTAGATGTATTCTGTGTTGCATTTCCACTCTAGTCTGTTGTCCAGCTGAACTCCAAGGTACTTGTATTCCTCCACCACCTCTACCTCCTCTCCTAGGATGGAAATACTGCTGTGTTGATTCTTTCTCCTCCTGAAGTCAACAATCATCTCCTTAGTTTTGCTGGTATTTAAAACGAGATGATTGTTACCGCACCATTTCACAAACTGACTGACCAGTATATATATATATAATATAGTATCAAACGCAGCACTGAGATCTAACAGGACAAGTACAGACACAAGTCCACTGTCTGAGGACATGAGAATATCATTAGAAACATTCATCAGTGCTGTTTCAGTGCTATGATGAGCTCTAAATCCTGACTGATAGATTTTAATGAAACTTTCAGAAAGTAAGTACACATTCATACACAAATGGTCAACTTTTGGAGTTAACCCAATTAAAGAGGAGCATTACAGATTATCAACATTAGCTAACACAAAAATGGATATACCTCAAGTATTTTAGAAAATATTTCATTTGTTTGTAGCTGTGCATCGTATGCTTATGGAACATCATCAGCTGTACTTATATTTGGACTTTTAGAGTTTGGTAGTTTTATGTTGTGATCCATCTGCTCTCTTAAGCTGCCATTACCTTTTCCTCAGCTCATCTGCATTTCACACCTTTCACTCATCTCGAAATAAACCAAGATATTGATTTATTTCAAGAATCTTAAACTGTCTTCAAAAGCTTCATTTTGTGACAAAATCCTTCTTCTAATGTTGTTTTATTTTGGTTTTAGTATCTTCATACCTCATATCACTGAACTGACCCTTTTTTCTTCTGTAGCAACAGGCTCTTTGTTCTAAACTGTTAAAAGAAGAAGAAAATGTATCTAATTAGATCTTATGTGATTCAGTATAATGCCACGCTTTACAATACCAGTACCAGCACCGATGCTAGGCTCAATATATCAGTCTTTCTATGTTTGAATTTAGACTCTCAATGTGTGTGTCATGAGAAAAATAGTTACATGCTAAGGTTTTTGTTTTTGTTATTGTTTTTAGGGACATGCTGAAACAGGCCAGTGCTCGCCATACACACACATCTAACACTGTTAACAATAGCTTTTATGAATGAGTGTTCAAACCTGCCAAGCGCTCCCAGGCCAGGCAGTGCAGTGGGGGTTTGAGAGACCACCGGACTAGTGCTTCCAACCATGCTGTTCAGTATGACTAGTTTTGAATAGGTGACCCTGCAAACCATTTTCATGTCACTGCTTGGCAACAAAAAGGAAGCGCAGCACTTCTGTTAGTATGTGTTGAATAAGTTTAGTCCTTCGCAGCAATGAGAGTCCAGATGTTGCTTGGACAGTCCATGAAATATGCTGAACATCACTGTAACTACACTTTAGTAGGGTAAAACCTCTTGGTCAGGTTTGCTTTCAGGGTTAGCTGCACTTTTTAACTTCAACAAAGACAGAAATAAAAAGCAAAAATCTGATTCTGATTGAAGCACAGAGTAGAAACACTCTTATTTGCACATAAAACTTGATATGAAATCATTTATAAAGTGTTACTGCTGGAGGCGTATCACCAAACTAACCAGCATCACTTGGGGTCTTATGTAACAGGCCATATAGAGAGCAACGGGGCCCCAGCCTTTGTGAAGCTGTCATCTGCTGGAGTAGTAAAACAATGGGAGTGAAGGGTGAGAGATAACAGAGCCCTACCCCTGCTGTGATAATAATGCTGCACAGGCTATATTTAGGGGCTCTCTTCGACAAAATTGTTTGCTATGTACCTGTTAGTGTACTGGAACTGCTTACATTGTGAAGGCATAAATCTGTTCACACTGTCACATCACATTTTAGAGACTGATATTGCATCTCATTCAATTTTAAGTCATAGACTCTATTTAAGGTTAGCATGAGATGTGCCTAAGAATAAAGAAAAAAAATTGTGGTTTTAGCGGGGGATCCTTTCTGAGAAAATTGATCTAAAAACAGTGTAGTATATACAGTACAGTGAATTTTGCATGCCTGAGACTGCCCAGACTTCAGATATGTAACTCCTTAACAGCTCATAATTTAACCTGACCAGTAAAAGTCACATATAAATTCTCTAACATGTGCAGTTTCTGCAGCAACTCCCACATGCGCTGTCAAATTAAAAATAATAATGATGGGTAGGTTCACTTAACAGCAAACACCTAATTTGTAAGACTGTCTCTTTGAAAAGAATTTCTAAATATTATATAACATGGTTCTTATAAAACAGATGACGATTATCTGAATCAAAGTATGGCTGTGTTTACTATCGGTCAGCAAACACAGTTTTAAATCTTTATTATAAAAGGAAGATTTTGGTCCTTCATCTACATGTTTCATACTTCAAAGCACATTGCTCATTAAACTGGTACTAGAGCTTGACATCAAGGCATTTCTTCCAATAAAAGTATCTGATAGTTGAACATTGACTTGTGTTGGTGCTAATGTGAGGTGCAACAAGGATGCGCTGCATTGCTTTCTTATCCCAAGGAGAATATTTAAAGAGATACCTGTCAACATGCCATAAAGAAATCTCATAACATCATGTTACTCACAGTGATAATACGATACAATATGAATTCCAAGAGGTTCATTTTTCCTTTCTTTTTTTTCCTTCTCTCCCCTCTTGTTTCCATCTCTTTTCTCTGGTGAAGTAACAGGTTCTCATGTAATTCCTTCAGCAGATGATGATGATGTATTTTTCCTCTATATACATGTATTAACCAGATACACCTGCAGTTCATCAGCAATCACCTCTCTCACTAAATACTTAAAGGTATAGTGGAGGATTTTTCTGAATTTCAGTAATGAACCGACCTCGCCACTTTTTGTAAAAATGCTCAAGTTGTTGTTGGCATGGTAATTAATTACAACCCCTCCCGTGCATTGAGATCTGCTGACCATCTGCTTTTACAAATCCCAAGAATGAACTATAAATCCCATGATGAACATGCTTTTTAATTTACTGGTCCTACATTACGGAACAATCTCCTTCTCTCTGTGAGGCAATCCGCATCTGTAAATTCATTTAAATCTCATCTGAAAACCCATTACTTTGGTTATTGATGTTATCTGTTGTGTCAACACCCATACTCCTGATTTTACAGCCTGTCTTCTATTGTATTATTCTTATTATTATTCTTTATTTGTTCATTCTTGTATTTTTGTTTTTGCATTATCTCTTAATTTGCTGTACAGCACTTTGGTCAGCTGTCATGCTGTATATTAAAGAGGCCCTTCCATTAAAAACATTTTTTTCTGAGGTTTCTGTTGACTATTTTAGCTTCACAGGTGTTCTTACCTTCATAGTGGGTGTGAAAACAGATCAACAACTGCTCTTTCAGTTTTAATCTCTCAAACTACACAGGTGGTGATAACACCCGATTTCTCCCGAGTCCGAACGGTCTGTATCTGTTTCGTCACAACTCCTTTGTTCGTTAGTATTCAGCATCTCCCACAGTTGAAACCACGTCTAGCATGCTGCTAGCTAAAAGCTGTTAGCATAAGACATAGCAAACAGGAAGACACAAAGTCTGATGTTGCCATGCGCAGCAGGGCAGGAAACAGTATACCTTGCTCTGATAGGCTAGTTTGTTAGCCAATCTGAGTCCAGCAAATTTGAATAATGAATATGAACGAGCTGCTGACGAAGCCTGACGGAAGGACCTGGAACCACCAGAATTTTCACGCATACAGATTGAAAAGTCTGTTTATAAGTGTTTCCTGACATTTTTTAGATATAAAATGTTAATACTTAAAGCAGTACTTAGGAGCTTTCAGTTTAGGTTTATTTTGGCGGCGCCACTGGACAAAAGCGGTATTATTTTACGTGAACGAAGCCTGCATTTCCCATGAGCACCAGCGCGTAGCGTCGTAAAATCCAGATACCCCGTCCGCCAGCAGTTGGATTGAAATACATTACATTTCGGTTTCCAGTGGCTGAGTGAATGAACTGTCAACCTGGTGGCCAGTTATTACTTCCATGCAAATTTCCGAAAGCTGGCATTAGCATTTTGATTTGAGAATAGAAAGATACTTACTAGTCCAGCACAATGACACGTACTAACAGAATTTTGGATATAGTGACCCTCCACCATGCATTTTCCCCAACAAAACGTGTTGACAGCCAGAGGCTCTTCTCAACAACGGCTTGAAACTGCCATGAGTTGCACATCGGTCCGTCCGTGCACCTCACAACAAAAATATCCATAAAATTGTCATTGGTATATCGGAGGAAGGTTTCAACACACAAAAACTCATACAATCACCTCATTCTCAATGATTCAACAAGTTATTGATGTGGCAGTGCCGCCTCTACTAATGTTAATAAACCCCATATTTCATAGGAAACCGGAGATTCAAATGAAAAATGCATTTGTGTGGGTCATTGTGACTGAGACTTAACGGTCATCTCCTCTCTGATAGTTAAGAAGTTTTCAAAACCACACCCTCAACTCATTCAGATCTTTTAACAGACATTATAAATAATAGATGTTCATCTTGTCCAAATTCAAAAACTTGACATATTCATAACTGCATAAGTACAATGAGTGTCTACATAAAATAAACACATTATTTCTGACTCACATCAAATACTCTGTGTAAAAATACTTTTTCTTTTATTAAATGAGAACTGAGATATCAAGAATACCACATGATTCTCTCTGGTCCATTCATTTTTTTGGTAGACTAAACATGCTGTGTGGTGCCTCTTAGGTGAACGTTCCTTTTTTTTTTAATTCGTAAGAATCATTGTTGAGGTTTTACTCTAGATGAATCCAGGGACAAAGAGGTACTAATTTCTGTTGGCTCTTAATAAACTTTTTCACTGAGCACTTTATTTTTAGAATGGTCAAGCTTGATTGTTTAACAGACCCCATCAAGACAATGCCCACTGTAAATCACTTTGCATAACTCCAGAGCTACAAAAGGAAGGACTCCATGAACTTATGATGCACTTTCACAGGTGTTTCCACTTGTTTTTCCTTATTGGACCACTTCTTACTCGTGGTACATCTGGCTCTTTTGTTGCAAATCTTTGGCAGTTCAACTTCTTTGTTAATCCCCACTAGATTTTAGAAGGATAAAACACAAGCTGCAATGTTTGCTGACCCTCTTGAACCACATTTATCCCATCTTGTACTTGTAAACACAGCTGGCAGGACCATATTGTATTATTCTACATCCCTCTTGCACAGGATTTGGAAAAATCCTGCTGTCACCTGTAAGGAACAGGAATCATAAAACAAACAAAACAACACTGTTTAAAATAAAGTAAACTTGTAGGTCTGAGATGTTTGATCATTCAGACATCTAATGTTTTAGACCTTCATTAGCTGATTACTTATCTGTGTTTTTATTTTTTTACAGTCATAAAATCCATTTAAATCTAAAAGTGTAACTGCTGATTGTTGAGACAATACTGCCAAGATGTAGCTACCTTGCACTCTGAAAAACAGAATAATAATTGATTCCCATGGAGGAGGAGGCAGAGAGGCAGTTTGTGGTTTAATTATGAAGTTGCAGCTAACAAGAACGGTAGAGGTCAAGTCAAGTTTGGAGAGATTAAAGGACTTTCCAAGAACCGCTGATTGGATTCCTAAAAAAGCAAATAAAACCCCTGTTGGCTGTTAAAAGTGTTTTAGGAAGATTTTGCAAAATCTAAGGTTCAAGCCCTGTGATGGAGTTTCTCACCTCTCATGGATGGATGAGGGAAGTATGTCAAGTACTGTCAGTATTTCAACTGTATCTTAAACCACCCCGAAAAAAAATAAATAAAAAACAATGTTCAGAGTTCAGGTGGCCTCACTGCATGATTCTGCTTCAGATATCAGTAAATGCAGTAAATCAGGTTTATTTGGTCAAGTATGTTACACACAAGGGTTTGGTTCTGGTTCACTTTTTCACTTGCAGACAGACATATAAAGATAAATAGACACATGAGATATGAGATACATTAGCAGCATTATCCAACATAAATGCCTTATTGGTGGTTTGAAGTCCGATAGCACAGATAAAGTATAATTATTTACATGAGAGAAGAAGTTATATCTTCATAAAAGTGTTAAACATGTTCACGATGATGGTCTGGAGGAAAACACTGAGTTTGTGTCTAGTGGTTTCTGTGTTCAGTGATCTGTAGCTCCATCCTGAGGGGAGAGAAGAGGTGAGATCCTGGGTGAGAGGAGTCCCTGCTGATGCTGTCTGACCTGTCCCTGACTCTGGAGGAGTCTAGGTCCTGGATAGAGGGGCGAAGGTCCTGGATGGAGGATAGATTAGCAACCATGATTCTCTCTGCAGATTTTATAGTTCTCTGCAATCATTTTTTTTCTAGTTTGGTTGCTGGTCGGGCTGCACGGTGGTACAGTTGGCAGAGCTGTTGCTTTGCAGCGAGAAGGTCCTGGGTTTGAATCCGGGCTGGGGCCTTTCTGCTAGCCTGACCAATCAGATCCTCCTGCATTATGTTCAAATGCAGAAGGGTCTGACACTGGACGGAACTAGCGTTTTCCACCCAGAGCACAACATTCAACATGGCGGACTCGGCTGTGGATGAAGTGTTTACTTCTGTGTTTGCACAGTGTTTGCTTGGGGCGGTCAAATACGTGAACCGAGTGTGCAATGACACCTCGTATTTGCAAGTTTAGCGACAACTGTCATTAATATTCGTCTTTTCTCCTCCATTAACCACGGCTCTGTAGCTACCATTACGGCACCACTCACTAAAGCTTTTGTTTTTGTTCCGCCTCGTGTGTATCCGCTTTAGCGTCACATATGTTGCGTCACTTCCGGGTTTCTGTGATTAGTTCTCTCTCAACTGGCTAAGCCCGCCTTCGAAATTGAGAGACAGCGGTTCAGCTCCAGGCCCTCACGCCTTTGTAAAGTATTCTGTCAAAGACGTGAGGGCCTGGTTGATCAGGTAACCTTTCTGCATGGAGTTTGCATGTTCTCCCCTTGTGTGCGTGGGTTTTTTCTGGTTTCTTCTCACAGTCCAAAAACATGCAAGAGGTTAATTGACCTTAGATGTAAGCATGTGTGTCAATGGTTGTTTGTCTATGTGTGGCCCTGCAATGGACTAGCGACCTGTCCAGGATGTCCCCTGTCTCTCGTCCAATGACTGCTGGAGATAGACACCAGCCCCCTGCAACCCTGAAAAGGTTTAGAAAATTAATAGACGGCCCGACGGTCAGTCCAAACCAGACGGTGATGGACTGGCAGAGACTTGATAACAGCTTTGTAGAAGTTCACTAGCAGCTCCTTTAGCAGGTTAAACTTCTTGAGCTGCTGCAGGAAGTTCAACCTCTGCTGGTTCTTCTTAATGACCGGGCTCTTATTGACTGGTCATTTCAGGTCCTGGATAATAGTGGTCCCCAGAAACCTGAATATGTCCACCATAGTCACAGTGATGTTGTGTATGTTAATGGGGGGCAGGGGTGGAGGGCTCTTCCTGAAGTCCATTTATCTTAGATTTGTCTTAGCCACCTCAGTTTGGGGATGAACAAAGGTCTATTGTTGCTGTACGTGCAGAAGGTTTTTGTTGGCATGCACAAGTTCTCACAGAAGTTGATGTAACATGTTACAGTGTCAGTGAGTTCATTCAGATTTGATGCAGCAGTCCAATCCGATCAGTAGAAGCAGCCTGTAGTTATACAGACTTCACACATTTCAACCGGTGATCAGACAGACCCGATGCTGCACGTGGGACTGAATGATGGGCGTCCTTTATGACTGTTAAAGCCTCTGTTGTCTCTAACAGACCCGGCTGACCAGCTAACCAGTGTAGGAAAAAATCACCCAGACTATCTGCTTATTGTTCTGGGACATTTCAACAAAGGAAACATCAGACATGAGCTCCCAAAATTCAGACAGCATGTTAGCTGTCCAGCCAGAAACAGTAACATCTGGATCACTGTTACACTGTTAGATCAGTAGCTACGTTTACATGGGCACATTTAATCGGAATTTACGCCCAATCGGAAAAAAAATATGTAATGTAAACATGTCAATCAGAATGTTTTGATCCGATGCAGCCTGATCAGAATGAAATTTACTTCCGATCGAGAGGGGTGGTTTTGTCCGATCTTCATTCGGATAGACGTGCATGTATACACCCATTCAGAATGAAAGGGTGAAAAGAGCCCACTGTGCATGCAATATTTTAGCTCCACAGGTGTTCTTACCTTCATAGTGGGTGTGAAAACAGGTCAACAACTTCTCTTTCAGTTTTTATCTCTCAAACTACGCAGGTGGTGATAACACCTGAGTTCTCCCGAGTCTGAACAGCCTGTATCTGTTTCATCACAACTCCTTTGTTCGTTAGTATTCATCAGCTCCCGCAGTTGAAACCACGCCTAGCATGCTGCTTGCTAAAAGCTGTTAGCATAAGACGTAGCAAACAGGAAGACCCAACGTCTGACATTGCCATACGCAGCGGGACAGAAAACAGGAAGCCATGTTCTCATAGGCTAGTTTGTTTGCCAATCAGAGTCCAGCAAATTCAAATAATTAATATGAACAAGCTGCTGCTCGAGGCCTGACGGAACGAGCCGGAGCCATCTGGATTTTAATGCAGACAAATTGAAAGGTCTGTTAATCAGTGTTTCCTGACGTTTTTTAGATATAAAATGTTTTATATTACTGGTTAATACTTAAGAAATAACCACAAAGTCCTGAAATTTGTATGAAATAGCCTCTTTAAAAAAAAAAAAACTTTAATTATCAGTAATTCAATTTTTTTAGTAATGCTATTGCTAATTAGCTACACAACAAATGACACATGGTTCTTTTTTGGACAAAACAATGAACAAACAGTGTAAACAAAGGAAGGCCAATCATCTGATGACATCACATGCTGCTTGGGGAAAAATGAATTTTTTTCACAGTTGTTTTAGTGAATGTTGATTATTGTGTGTGTCAGTGTGTAACGTTTCAGTTGTCTGTACAGTAAATTACATTTTTGTTATTTAATCACCAGCAGCACCTAAAATCATATTAACTTTTTATCATCAAATGTATATTTTGAAAAATCGAGTTCAACCTGTTGGCTCTGCTCTCCACAACAAGCTCATTTACTACAAGTACTGTGAATGAACAGCCAACACATGGGAAATAATATATCTAAAGTTTATTTTTATGTTTTTAATCAGAAAAAAGTCCCATCCAGTTACTTGGAATCAGCCACAAGGGGTCACTACTTTTGTTTCAGCTTCAGTGTCTGAATTGCAGAAAAGGATGTTTAGTGTCTATTTATATTGTAAAACACTGTAACATACATGTTTATTTTGATCCTCTTTAAAATATAAAGAGGGCATTTAATACTTGTGCATTTTGAAAATCTGGTCACCCTTTAGTCACTTTGTGATTTACTCATGAGCTGGGATACCTAAACTTTTGTATGCTTCTGTATGTGAAATTGTATAATTAGAGAACATTTTCTGCACAAGCCCACTTACATTTATTCTGTGGGATATAGTTAAATAAGTCTGTGAATAAAACACAAACCTCTGCAGGGAAAAACAAAGCTGGAAAGTGTAATGGCAGATATCACCTCAACATGCCACAGTCGTATGTTCACTCCTT
>SSNP01000183.1:799249-801749 GCA_006937955.1 Pachypanchax playfairii | reverse complement strand
GAGTTGGTTCTGTACAGAAAGTCCCAGTAGAAAATGTTTCATCTCAAACCCCGAGAAAAAAAAACGCAAAAATAAAGAATAAGGTATTAATTTTATCATTTAATGAAAATATAACTGATAAATCAGTCCATTTACCTGCTTGTTGGGGGGCGGGGCTGTGAAAGACTGGTCCAGGTGTAACCCCGGCCCCCTAGATCCTGAACAGGAACAAAAACTGGATGGAGGATTTAAACCATGAATATTTCCTGAATCTGTTAGAGCTCTGAGTATTTGATGGTTTACTCAGGTGGTAAAAGGACTGTGTAGTTTTAGGGGTTTAGGTGGTTTCAGGGGTCCAGCAGCACCTTTTAGGTGTTCCTGATGATGTTTAACTGAGGAGCTGCATGACGTCTCTCAGCTCAGTTATGTTAGCCACGCCCTCTGTCAAAGTGTTTGTCATGTCTTTGTCCCGCAGCAGCTCACCTGTGTCCATATAAGGACTTCCTGTCTCAGGTGCTGGGCGAGTCTGTTGTCAGAAGGAACTGAGTAACCCCTGACACGTACCTGCCTGAGTGAATGAAATACTTCTGTCAAGACAAGCAACTGGTTTCAGGTGACTGACAGGAAGTACACGACTCCAACAGGTCAGCTGACTAACAAAGTCCAGATTTAGAAAAACATTATTTTAATATATTTGATCAAAGTGAGTTTTGTTTTTAGTGATCAGGTGTTTTTAATCCCAACTATTTTAATCTGTTTTCGTCTTCACTGAGCAGATTATTTATAAACCCTCACGTTTCTTTTCTCTATTTTATTATCAGTAGTTCATCTTTATTTACCTGTTCTGCTGCCGGGTTCCTCTCAGGAGTTTGACTCTGACATCAGGAGTGGAAACACGTTGATGTGTTGGACTCCAATCAGGTTTCTGACTCACCTAAAGACTGAAGGTGTTTATCCATGTGGCTGCAGGTAGAACAGGATTAATGAAACATTCACCTGGATAAAAATCTGTCTCCAGACTGTCCGTATACACGAGTACGTGTGTGTGTGTGTGAACACTTCAGTATTAACTCCTCATCTCACGAGTATAAAAACTTTCCATCATGTTATTTTAGAAAACAAAGTCGATGTGAGTCCAGCTGATAAATCAGCAGCTTGTAGAACCTCCCACAGAACTCACCTGCTTCTAAAGGAGTTCTGACCCACTCTCATTATCAGTGTAACTTCACGTCTCTGAAGGTCCACCAGCATCTCAGTCTGGTTCAGGTCTGTGAAGGTCCACCAGCATCTCAGTCAGGTTCAGGTCTCTGAAGGTCCACCAGCATCTCAGTCAGGTTCAGGTCTCTGAAGGTCCACCAGAATCTCAGTCAGGTTCAGGTCTCTGAAGGTCCACCAGCATCTCAGTCAGGTTCAGGTCTCTGAAGGTCCACCAGCATCTCGGTCAGGTTCAGGTCTCTGAAGGTCCACCAGCATCTCAGTCAGGTTCAGGTCTCTGAAGGTCCACCAGCATCTCAGTCAGGTTCAGGTCTCTGAAGGTCCACCAGCATCTCAGTCAGGTTCAGGTCTCTCAAGGTCCACCAGCATCTCAGCCTGGCTCAGGTCTGTGAAGGTCCACCAGCATCTCAGTCAGGTTCAGGTCTCTGAAGGTCCACCAGCATCTCAGTCAGGTTCAGGTCTCTGAAGGTCCACCAGCATCTCAGTCAGGTTCAGGTCTCTGAAGGTCCACCAGCATCTCAGTCTGGTTCAGGTCTCTGAAGGTCCACCAGCATCTCAGTCAGGTTCAGGTCTCTGAAGGTCCACCAGCATCTCAGTCTGGTTCAGGTCTCTGAAGGTCCACCAGCATCTCAGTCAGGTTCAGGTCTCTGAAGGTCCACCAGCATCTCAGTCAGGTTCTGGTCTGGACTCTGGACCACCTACAGAACCTTGATTCTTTTCTTCTTCAGTCATTCTGTTGTGGACCAGCTGCTGTGTTTGGATCATGGTTCTGGTTCAGGACCCAGGTTGGTCTGAGCTTCAGCTGATGGATTCACATGTGACTTTAGAATAATTTGTTATCCAGAGGTCAAAGGTCAACCTGATCACTGTAAGGTGTTCAGGTCCTGATGCAGAACGAGCCCCAACCATCAGCCCTCCTCCACCATGCTGACAGCTGGTCTGTTTCTGATGACCAACATGCTGCAGTGCATTATGGGTAAATATTTGCACTGTGGTCTCACCTGTTGCAGAAGTCTGGAGGTTCATGCAGGTGGAACATAACCCACCTTATTCAGTTGTTTCTTATCCTGTCATGAACTTTGACCTTAAACCTGCTGATTGTTTCCTACAGTCTGAAAAACATTTCACACATTTGAAATGACCTTTGACCCCTCTCAGATTGATGGCAGCAACAGTTCCTTCTGGTTGTGTTAACACACACCTGTATGCTCCAGAACAGACACCTGCTAGAGGAACTGGTGATCAGCTGATCAGTGGAAGTGGTGGTTTTCTTGTCATGTCAGATTAAGTTGAAAGTGACAGACAT
>SSNP01000183.1:777505-790648 GCA_006937955.1 Pachypanchax playfairii | reverse complement strand
TACCAACTTTAACTTTATAGACAAAACTTTATAATGTGGATGGTTGGAGGTGAAGCAGGAGGCAAATGGTAAATGGCGTGTACTTGCATAGCTTACTCAGGTCCTACGACCCTCAAAGCGCTTCACACTACAGTATGAGGAACAGGTGAAACAGGAGGAGAATGAAACAGGAGGCGATTGAAACAGGAGGAGAATGAAGGAGCAGGAGGTGAAACAGGATGTGAAGCAGGAGGTGAAACGGAAGGTGAAACAGGAGGAGAATGAAGGAGCAGGAGGTGAAACAGGAGGAGAATGAAGGAGCAGGAGGTGAAACAGCAGGTGAAGCAGGAGGAGTCGTACCCAGGCTGCTGGTGGCTGCTGCCTGCAGGCTCCTGCTTGACTGCAGCAGGGTGTGAAACAGACGACTGGGCCGTTGGTACCAGGTGTGGAGAGAAACTTCCTGGTGACAGACTGAAACACGACACACCTGTTCCATTAAAAACATCAACTAGAACAAACTTCATTTTAATCAAAGAGCCTCGTTCATGTGACACTCAGGATGAATCCTCCGTTGTTCATGTGTTTTGAAATCATTTTCTATGAACTCATTAAGTGTTTTTAGCTTCATCCACAGATTCTCTATTGGGTTAGGGTGTGGAAACGGGCTGGACCACTCCAGAACCTTGAAATGCTGAATGTTTGAAGTCATAGTGGAAGACCCAGTCACGTTCCATCTTCAATGCTCTTACTGAGGGAAGGAGGTGTTATGGTCTTATACGGTCTCTTTGATACAGATCAGTCGTCCTGTCCCCTTTACTTAACAGCAGCCCCTATCATGATGTTACCACCCCCGTGCTTCATAGTGGGTCTGGTGTTCTTGGGATGCCACTCATTATTCTCCCTCTAAACACAGCAAGTTAACTTAAACCAAAAAGTTCTGTTTTGGTCTCAACTGATCACATGACTTTGTCCCAGTCCTGCTCTGGATCATCCAGATGTTCACTGGCCTGGACATGTGCTGCTTCAGCAGGGGACCTTTCAGGCTCTGCAGGACTGGAATCCATGATGATGTAGTGTGTTACTAATGGTAACCTTTGTGACTTTCTGATCCCAGCTCTCTTCAGGTCATAGACCAGGTCCCCCATGCAGTTCTGGGTTGATCCTTGACCGTTTGGAAGATCATTGATACCCACAAAGTGAGACCTTACTTGGAGTCTCTGGTCGAGGGACATTGATCTTGTATTTCTTCTATTTTTTAATAACTGTACCAACAGCTGATCTGTTCTCACCGAGCTGCTTGTCTCTTGTAGAGAAGCTCATCCAGCCTTGTGCAGGTCTACAGTTTTGTCCCTGGTGTCCTTAGACAGCTCTCTTGTCTTGGCCATGGTAGACAGGTTGCAGTCTGACAGTATGAGGATGAAGACAGCTGTCTTTTATACAGATAACCAGTTCATATAGGTGTTATTAATACAGGTAAGGAGTGGAAGATGGAAGAGCTTCTTACAGAAGAAGTTATGCTGGGCGGACACTGTGCAATTTTAGAAATCTGATTGTTGGGGAAATGCTCCCACTGCATGACCGGGTTTGTCACTCGTACTCTATTTGACCCTTCGACATGTGTACTCATACTGTACGACTGCTGTCAGCCACAATGATTGACAACCACGACTACTTGTCTGCGTCAGTCGGCGTGTGACGGCACGACGCGCTCGAGTGTGAACAACGAAAAACAAAGGTTCCTAGTTCCCATGACAACCACAGCGTGCCTGACAAAAAGATGGCGAGCAGGCAGAAAGTTGTTGCAGTTGTGTGCGCTGTCTTGTGTGCTAAAACTTAAAAAAAAGAAAAGGATTTGGGTACGTGAATGGCTGAGGAGACGTGGTCGGTATGGGATGTCCATCCTTCATCAGGAGCTTGAGGTAACGTTAATGTTAAACTATATATTGTTTTACAGTAGCTATGATAGTTTCACGTTAGCTTTAGCCAGCCAATGTTGCTCCACCGGTGTCTTCTGCGCAGGTGCAAACATAGAATCGTGGCGTAACACCGCTCACACTGTACGAGCTACAGTGAAAATTTCTGACATGCCAGAAATTTGATCGGGAGGTTGCAGCATTATCGTTAGAACGTAGCAGCAATTAATCCTTCCTTGTGAGTGTTCTCACGACCTCCCGACCCGACATCCTGACTCTACGATGTTTCCACGATGACGCAGCGTGGTCTGCGACGGCAAAATCGTGGCGAAATCCCCTTGAAATCGCACAGTGTCCGCCCAGCATAACAGGTCTGTGAGATCCAGAATTCTTGCTGTTGGTAGGTGTCCAAATATTTATTTTCCACAGGAATATACAAATAAATCCTTTAAAAATCAGTCAGTGTGGTTTTCTGATTTTTTCCCCGATTCTGTCTCTTACATCTACAGTTGATGTGAACTTATAATGAAAATGTTAAAGTGGGCCAATCGGTGGCTGTTCAGATACTTTTTTGCGCTGCTGTATGTTTGTTTGTTGCTGTTTATCATAGTCATTCCTCACAGCAGCTGTCAGACTGTATAACCAACATGACTCTCAACAGACAAAGTAACATTACAATAATCTTAATAAAAATAACTTAATAAATCAATATGTTTCAATGTGCACTGATCTTCTAGGGTGTATTTCTTGTAGAACTGTTCTTTTGTGTTTTTTTTTTGTTCAGAACATGTTTCTGGAACTTGTTTATGGGACAGTGTTCGTCTCTCTGCTGAGAGATAAATTATGATTTATTCGAGACAGAACTGGGACTACAGGTTTGTCAGCCAGGAGGAGCTGATGGAAAACAATCTGTACAATAAACAGAGCAATCATGAACATCCAGATGTCAGTCAGAACCACGCCCACCGCCCCCCCAGTTCTTTACCTTGGCATAGAGGCATTCATAGCAAGAGCTGCAGGTGTGAATCCTCCTGCAATAGGATACATGGTTTGTCCCTGCCTGCAGAAAAACAAACACAATCAGGTTCCAGGAGTCTTTCATATGTCTGCAAACAGCTGTGTGTCCTTCTTCATTATATCAACAGGTTAATGTGGCATCGACTCCCTCTGCAGGGGAATCTCAACTCCAAATGACTCGTTCACCAACACCATCAAGTCAGTTTATTCTGACATGACGAGCTGCAGACGTGCCACGTCTCGTGCACAGCTACATGCATTTCTCACAGGGTTTGTGTCAATAGTAAGTAAATTCAAAATGAGCTCATATCTTCTTTGAAATGGTAAAATATCTCAGTTTTATCATGTTGTTTAGGCTCTATTGGGAATAAAATGAGTTCATAAGATTTATAAATTATTGTATTCTGTTTCTAATTATATTTTACAGTGTCCTAACCTTGTTTTTGGATTCGGGGTTGTATTATTCTCTGGAGACCATCAGACTAGATCAGAGACTGAGTTCTCTGTCCACAGGCAGCTCGTTATCACGCTGGGAGACACACAGGTTCGACTCCCAGTTTGGGTCTGCCTGTGTGGCATTTGCATGTTCTCCCTCTATGAATGTAGGTTTTTTCTGGAAACTCCAAGTATTTGTTTTGTTTGGTAATTGCTGCAACCTGAACTTGTGTTTCTATGGCAATTTGACTGCCCACATGGTGCAACCCTGATAGAACTGACTGCAAACAGACAGGAAACAGTTGATCTCTTCATTAGATGATGTTCATCTGTTTTTCCAAAGGACCCCTGATGACTACCACTGGCAGAAAAAAACATTTAACAGTATCTGCTGCAGGATTAAATACTAACCCTCGAATATCTGGTGAAAATAAAAGCTGCCCACCTGCTGCCTCGACTCAAACTTCCACCAAATACCTGCACTGGATTTTAGAACACATTCAAGTCTTTGTTGTTTGTTGTTTTATTACAAAACTTCAGTGATAGCAGAGTTAATCAGGACCAGATATGATCATCCCCAGCATATTAGTCATGAGTGATTACTGAGTATGGGTGTTTGCATGCAGAGCTGCAGTGTGCTTCACTTACAGCCATCTGAGGGGGTGAGGGATCTGAGCCACGCCTCCAGGAGACACCGGGTAACACGCCGTCTGAGGGCTTCTCGATATGCCTGCTGAGAAACAACAACGTAGACCAGTCACACACACGTCTCCTGTGAGTTGAGATCTGACAGCTGACAGCTTACCTGTGTCAGGGGAAAAGCCAGGTGAGGCCCTCTGAGGGGAGAAGGCCTCCGGGCTGTAGGACAGCAGTGGATGGAGGTGAGTCATGTGGGGATGCTGCACCACAGGGACACCATTAGACTAGAGACCAGCACAGAGACAGAAAACCTTCTATTCAACATTACAGTCACAGTTAAGAGAAAACAGCAATAAAACAACATGATGTCTTTGCTTTATCTGTTCCATGTTCAGGGTGGTGCACACAGTGATACTAAACTAACCAACATCCTGTTAGTTCATGTAAACAGACTGAAGACTCCTGAATTAGTGATGACAGGACACACCTGAGTTCCATCATTTCTGTCCATGTCACTTTCATTAGCAAAGCATCCGATCGCAATCAGCTGATAAGAGCGATAAAGGTTTTGATTGGAATTCTCAAAATAAATCAAAGCGGGCCGATCAGATAACATTTACAACTTTATGCAAGTTGAGTCCAGCCGCAGAAATGCTGTCAGGAGTTTTTCCGGTGGTCTGGCTTCCGAACTGCCCTCTCCCGACACGGCAACAGTCAGGTGGAGCTTGATTCTTAAATAAACAATCTGCCGTGCGGCTAATTAGACCATCTGCCCAGGTGACGCTCACTGAGATGCAGCAGGTAGAGAGTGTGGTAGCACAATCACCCCCCGCCCCCCACCTTTCACTCTAAAATGAAGAGGTGTCACCCAGGGAAGAGGAGGCAGAGCAGGAGAGGATGTAACTTCCGTAAAGTTAGAAAAATATTCACAGATTCGACTTTTCCAGATCAATAACTTATCAGTGGAGCGTTGCTTTTACTAAACCGACACCTCAGTGCATCACAGCGAGGTAGACTACGAGCTAGAATGGTATTTCCTTCTAAACGAGCCGTCCTGCGTGCTGGGAGACTTTCATCAGTCTACATGCAGTCTGCTGCTGCACGAAGGTGCAGGGATCGTCTACAAATTGCAGCATGTGTCAAAATGTCAAAAAGTGACTGAGAAATATTCAGTTGCTTCATCTAGGACAGGTGTTTTTCATGCTAAATTTCTTGAATTAGAAAATGATGTTTTTCTTTTTTTAACAGCCTTAAATAAGTTAATCTTTAATAAAATCATTTTTTAATGTGTATGGTTGTAAAAAAGTCATTATGAATATTAGTTTGTTCTATCAGCTACAGAAATTGATTTGGATTAAGGGTTATTTTAATCCAATGATGTTTTATTATTAAACGGGTCATAACCATCTGCCCTTGATCTTACTACAGCTCATATTTTGGGAAAATAGGGTTAGAATTATTTTGAGGGTCTTTTTCATCATGTAATAACTGCATTTAGCATCAGTCTCAGCTTTAGGTGAACACTGTATTGATGTTTTGCAATAATTGGGTGGTGGGGGTCTGGTATAATATCAAAATTTCCCGCCTTAATTATTGTCCCAGTCCGTCTCTGGCTGTGTCCAAGCTGTCTCTAGTAGAGTCTCTAGAGTGTGAAATATTGCACATTGCCTCAGTCTGCTATAAAACAGTGATTAATTCATGATATTTTTCATTTCCTACTTTTTATTATTAATGATACAATGTCAATGTTTATAAATGAGACAACAATACTGAAGAATTTATGGATTTTACACTGTGATCGGTAGCAGTAATATCGGTATCGGCAGGTACTGCGTGTGGTGATCGGTGCATCTCTGGTGTCATACTGTTGGTATTACGTTATTTCTTTCAGAAGACTGTGGCAGCTGTATTTTTAACTGTGAACAGCTATAAACATGAACACAGCAGACACACACTGACTTCAGCTCCTTGATGTCCATGTTCACAGCTCAGAGCCTTCAGACACTGCCCTCTGCTGGTAAACAGCAGCTTCTAAAGGTCTGCAGGAGCATGGTGGGACGGCCGTTTGACTGTCGAGAGTGAAGTCAGCCTGTCTCAGCTCCATGTTTTCTGACATGCTGCAAACCCAAAATGTTTCATAACAAACACAAACTGAAAGCTGACAAAGATAAAGTTCTTCCTGTTGTCTGCTCAAGTCTTCTTTCTCTTTAAATCAGAACTAAATAACTTTTCTACAGTCGTGTCTCAGACAGCCATTACTGGAACCGGTGTTCTGTTGAAATATGCTACCCGTTGAGATGTGCTACACATGGGCCGTTCTACAGTCTTGATTTCAATAAACAGATTTATTGTTTATTTTTGTTTCTATATTTTTCCATAAATACATTTTATCTATTAAATAAATTCTCCAGGACAGGAACACTAAATATGATGTTATTTTTACTTTCTTTACATTGTCAGAGCGACAGGCAAATGTTTGGACACACCCAGAGGAGAAGGACCCAACAATGGCTGATAAGGACCCAGAGGGCTTTTATATAGAAAATATCAGGGAAGGATCATAAAAATATGTTTAAATAATTAACAGGAAACACTCACCATAAACAAGAATACTGTATAAACTTCTAATAACATCTCACTGATGTCCAGAGTGTTTAATATGAAGCTGAACATGTTTTTCGGTGAGTATCCACAAGTTTCAAAACAGCAGCTTAAACTTTTTAAAGTTTTTTTGTACTGATTTAAGTACATAAAAACCCTTGGCTGGTGCATTCACTCATCTGTAGAAGGAAACCAGAGTCTGAGAAGAAAACCCACACAAGTACAGACAGATTGTGTAAACTCCACATCAGCTGGGAATCAAACCCACGTGGGGCATCAGTTCTAACCCACTGTCCCACCGTGCAGCTCACTACAAGTTCATGCTGCTGAATCTTAACTCTTATCTTATCAAAAAGTAAAAAGTTTCTAGCTTGATTCATAGACTTCATTTAACCTGTGTGTGTACGTATGAACTATAAACCTGAATAAGAACTTCTGGGTTTGGTTTTTACCTGTGTTGATGGTTTTAATGGATCTTACCAGGTGTGTGGGCGTGGCTGAGTCTCTGATAGCTGATCTTCCTGATACATCCAGCAGAGGCCACTGAAACGGCAGGTACTGTGAAGAGACAGCAGCAGTTAACTCAGCTGAGAGCAGAAATCTAGTTGTTCCTCAGAGGATACAATACAGAACACCTAATACTGCTTAGAAAACATATAAGACCTTTATTGTGTCTTGATAAAGCAGCAGATTTCTTTCAAAATTGGAATTTTACTTGTTCTTTATATGAAGCCTAAAGCAGACTTGCTGCAGTAATCAGTGATGGCTGAGTTTGTACTAGAACCCTGCACTCCCGCGGGAGTCCTGCAGGACCCGCGGGACTCGACGCAAAGCAATGCGGCGCGGGACAAATAGAGAAAGCTCATTGCGGGCGCGGGGTGGGCGCGGGAGTGCACAATGCGGGAGCGGGCGGAGCGGTGATAAGCTGCAGTCCCGCAAACTAAAAATAAAACTAAAATACACAATGTGTACTCTCTCCCGGCTTCGTCCCACCGTCCAAACAACACAATAATAAGCACAATATCAGGCTGATTGAGTCTAAATTGATGCAATGAGTGAGCAGGAGTCTGATTGAATGTTTGTTTTTTTTGTGCTGTGATGGTTCTGTGACAACCAGCAGCTCCAGCTCCCTCACGACCATCCATCTCAATAATCTGTTGTCTCCAGATGTGTGTTGGGGATCGCCTCAGCTGCGCATGCCACTTGCCAAGTTGGCAACGCGTTCCTTCCCCACTGCCCTTGGTGAATGATCGGTCAGGGGTATGCTCTAAGCTCAGCATTTAATTACCCAAGCCAAAGACAAGAACTTTCGTGAGAAATAACGGGAACGTCTGAATCATGCGGGAATTGCGGGCGGGAGCGGGACAAAATATGGCAGGAGCGGGCGGGAGCGGGACTTAAAATCATAGTCCTTTGCAGGAGCGGGACTGGAAATTCCGTTCCGCGCAGGCCTCTAGTTTGTACTAAGTATATTTTTAAATATGTATCAAAAGATAACGGACCACTTTAGGTTAAGGTGTTAATTTTAAATTCTTGTGTCTCAGTCTAAAAGGAAAAACTGAGATTTCGCTCTTCATCACTTTCCTGTTACAGACTTAAAATGTCTGATATCAGCATGAGACTGACGAGGCCTGAGATGAGATAGTGATCCTAAACTTCCACACAAACCAGAACCCACACTTCTACAACCCACACACATGCACACACTTTTGTTTTGTTATCCTTATGGGGACCGTCCATTGACTTCCATTGATTTTAGTAACTACAGTGGGGCAAAGAAGTATTTAGTCAGCCACCAATTGTGTACGTTCTCCCACTTAAAAAGATCAGAGAGGCCTGTAATTTTCATCATAGGTATACCTCAACTATGAGAGACAAAATGAGGAAAAAAAATCCAGAAAATCACATTGTCTGATTTTTAAAGAATTTATTTGCAAATTATGGTGGAAAATAAGTATTTGGTCACCTACAAACAAGTAAGATTTCTGGCTTTCACAGACCTGTAACTTCTTTAAGAGGCTCCTCGGTCCTCCACTCGTTACCTGTATTAATGGCACCTGTGTGAACTCGTTATCAGTATAAAAGACACCTGTCCACAACCTCAAACAGTCACGCTCCAAACTCCACTATGGCCAAGACCAAAGAGCTGTCAAAGGACACCAGAAACAAAATTGTAGACCTTCACCAGGCTGGGAAGACTGAATCTGCAATAGGTAAGCAGCTTGGTGTGAAGAAATCAACTGTGGGAGCAATTATTAGAAAATGGAAGACATACAAGACCACTGATAATCTCCCTCGATCTGGGGCTCCACGCAAGATCTCACCCCGTGGGGTCAAAATGATCACAAGAACGGTGAGCAAAAATCCCAGAACCACACGGAGGGACCTAGTGAATGACCTGCAGAGAGCTGGGACCAAAGTAACAAAGGCTACCATCAGTAACACACTACGCCGCCAGGGACTCAAATCCTGCAGTGCCAGACGTGTCCCCCTGCTGAAGCCAGGACACGTCCAGGCCCGTCTGCGGTTTGCTAGAGAGCATTTGGATGATCCAGAAGAGGATTGGGAGAACATCATATGGTCAGATGAAACCAAAATAGAACTTTTTGGTAGAAACTCAACTTGTCGTGTTTGGAGGGGAAAGAATGCTGAGTTGGATCCAAAGAACACCATACCTACTGTAAAGCATGGGGGTGGAAACATCATGCTTTGGGGCTGTTTTTCTGCAAGGGGACCAGGACGACTGATCCGTGTAAAGGAAAGAATGAATGGGGCCATGTATCGTAAGATTTTGAGTGAAAACCTCCTTCCATCAGCAAGGGCATTGAAAATGAGACGTGGCTGGGTCTTTCAGCATGACAATGATCCCAAACACACCGCCCGGGCAACGAAGGAGTGGCTTCGTAAGAAGCATTTCAAGGTCCTGGAGTGGCCTAGCCAGTCTCCAGATCTCAACCCCATAGAAAATCTCTGGAGGGAGTTGAAAGTCCGTGTTGCCCAGCGTCAGCCCCAAAACATCACTGCTCTAGAGGAGATCTGCATGGAGGAATGGGCCAAAATACCAGCAACAGTGTGTGAAAACCTTGTGAAGACTTACAGAAAACGTTTGACCTCTGTCATTGCCAACAAAGGCTATATAACAAAGTATNGATTTATACCTAACCCAAACCCTTTTCCTAACCTTAACCATTACTGATCTATAACTAACCCTAAGACTAACTAAAACTCTATTCACACCATACCTATAAACCTAACCCCTAACCCTAAAAAGGGGAGTCCCCCTCATGGGGACCAGGCTTCGGTCCCCACAAGAACCCTCGGACCCCAGAAAGATAGTAAAAGTCAGGTAACTGGTCCTCAGGAGGTCAGAAATACAAACCCCCCCACACCACACACACACACACACACACACACACACACACACGTCTGAAAAGATCTTTGGTGCTCATTCATCTGTGAGTGACGCCTGCAGACTCTAACCTGTGACCTCTGACCCCAAGTGAGACTCCCAGGGTGACAGCAGCTGGGATCTCCTTTGGGAAACAGACTGACACGTTCAATCAGCCTTTCTGGAGTCCTGCAGCTTCTCTTCTGTTGCTCCAGATGCTTCTACAGCCTCAATTAATAATCTAATGAAAACCCTGTAGTGTACAGACTACATGTGACTCGCTATCACTTCAGCGTGTGCTGTTTCTTTAACAAAGCCATAAACACCTGAGTTTTTATTGAACCTGTGTGTTCATGTGCACAATAGCTTGTCAGTATTTGGATTATTAACTTTGACTTGTCAAACCCACTTCAGTCCAACGCAACATGGGGGAGTTTTCCAACTGAAAGCACAGCAGGTGCTTGTGACGTCATGCTGCAACGGGTCATTACAAACTCATTATGGTGCGTTCACACCGGCCACTTTGTCAACGTCAAGCAACGCTCACAACGCTCCAAGTTTGACGCTTGAAAGTTGAGGCTTGTAACGCCTGCCAGTCAGAGCGCGTAGGCGTTAAAGCTCGTAACGCTGGACCGTTAAATAGAGCGCGTAGGCGGGGCTTCCTTTGTTATTGGATGTTCTGAGCTATGGCGGATCATACAGAGAGAGAGGCTTGGCTTTATTTACTCTGTTTGTGGATACACCCCATTCTTCAGATGTGTTCTGAGTTTGAGGAGTTAAACCATTTGCTCCAGGAGCTACATATGGATGAGGTTAGCTTCCAGCGCTACTTCCGTCTGTCCCGCGACCTGTTTGATGACTTCCTGCTTCATTCAGGTACGTCACTATGATGATATGCTCTGATTGGTTAAGAGCGTCAAAAGTTCAGCAAGCTGAACTTCTGTGTTTCGAGCGTTTTAAGCGTCAACGCCTGAAACGCTCAAAAAGCTTGAAAAGTTGCCGCTCATAACGCTCACAAAGCGCCGCAGAGCCGTTGACGTCTGTCTGACAGACTCCACCATAGACTTTACATGTAAACTTGCTGCTTCTGACGTTGACGGTTCGGCTGGTGTGAACGCACCATTAATCCTTATTTACACTGAACGTAAACCAGAGAGAAGCCTGGAACTCATCCGGTTGTGACTGCTGCTGACTTAGAAAGATTTTGAAAGTAAGTTCTCAAAATGTCTCCAAACATTCACACAGACTGATGCCCCGAAATTCTGAATGTTCCTAAATAGTAGCAGAGCCAACACAGGCGGTGGAGTTCGCCCCCAACTGTCCTGATCTAGTTTCACAGTCAGAACGTCTCAGAAAACTCAGACAATCTTGGGAGGAAAATGCAGTTGAGACATAACGAGGAAACTTTGTGACTAAATTGTGACAAATAATTTGCACAACAGCCAAATGACAGTCACATATTGCTTACAATTACAACACATAAACCTACATGTATATAAACATATAAACCTAAATAATCAATGCAAATATAAAATCTGCTGCAGAGTTTCACATGTACCAGTTCAGTGTCATTCTAACTGAATTTTTGTATTTTTTCCTCACAGTTTTGTGTCACACTGTATCAGTTACAGCCTGGTGAGATACAGGTTAAAGCTGATATCCCTGATTTCAGATTGCCTAGCTTAGACTGTCAACAAAGTCACAGAACTCTCAGCCCCTCCCGTCGGATAGAATTCCTAAGCCACGCCCCCCCAGGTTTGGAAACACGCGTAGCCCCAGAAGACGACCGAGTGCAAGACACTGGTCCACAGTTCATTCAAGTACCGTAACATGGCGGAATCACCAGTAAGTGAAAACAATATAACAACGAACAACTGACATTAATTGTTACTTTGTCCTGAACCTGACGTGGAACCAGCCGGCGGCTGTTTCTCCTGCTGTGACATGGTAGAGCGGTGAACACTCCCAGCAGTGGTGTTCTGCTGTAATATGTCTCAGTTTATTAGGAGCACAGAAGCCAAATAAATGCGGAAGTCCATATGACTGGAGAGACTGTCCAATCATTCCTTTCAGACCGAACCATTTGATTGGTTGATGTTTTTAGACAAATACGGGAGAAACACTTAATTATTATTATTATTTTTTTTTTTTTTAATCTTCTCAACATATTTTTCTCCATGATGTGGTAAAATGTTTTTAATGGGCATGAAAAAAATATGTTAAGCTAATTTGTTATGCAAATTAAGTATAGCAGCTTTAAAGACCCAAACACACACGTACATCACGCCTCCCCCACCAGCAGCAAGGAACTCTGGGGCATCTGCCAGAACTACACAGTCAGAAAAACAAGAAACTCATACACAACCAGTCCACCACCTACATCCTGTCCCCCATTCAGAGGCCCGAGGAAGCTCTGACTGTGCACTAACTAGATCCAGCTGTTGGAAATACCAGGACAGGGCATGCACACACTCACATGCACAAACACACATGCACATACTCACATGCACAAACACACATGCACAAACACACGTGCACACACTCACATGCACAAACACACATGCACACACTCACATGCACACAAGAGGAATGACAAAAGCACGCTGTGAGCAGTGGTAAAAGTTATTAGGGTCACTTCTATTGACAAAACATTTGATGGGGGGGGGGCACAGAGCTCATATTCAATAAAATAAACAGACGTTTAAAGTTCACTTTAAAACCATAATATTCTGTTAACGGGCACATGGAACTCAGAGTCCCGCCTACTCACCTGCACACAGTGTTTTTAAAACATCACAGTTTACAGAACGAGACGCAGCAAGATAATTACTGCACAAATCAACACAACAATAATCTGACATGTTTATTTTTCAACAGGTGAAACTTTCATTCTTCACACAAAGAGGGTGGGACGCAACAACAACAGCCACTAGGGGCGTTTCTTTAACTCTGTCTCCAACATCCAACTACGTCTCTGTGTCTAGTTTTATTTGTCCATCTCTGTCAGTACACAGATAAATACTGTAGTGCACGTGGCTCCTGTTTAGTTGTATTCAGGGACACAGAAAAATTCTGTTTATCCTACTTTCACAGACTTTCATCAGACTTCCGCCCAGCTGCCTTTACCATGAGGACCATGTCCAGAATGACTGAATGTAGCCCAGCACATGT
>SSNP01000183.1:757173-759954 GCA_006937955.1 Pachypanchax playfairii | reverse complement strand
GGGAGTTGAAAGTCCATGTTGCCCAGCGTCAGCCCCAAAACATCACTGCTCTAGAGGAGATCTGCATGGAGGAATGGGCCAAAATACCAGCAACAGTGTGTGAAAACCTTGTGAAGACTTACAGAAAACGTTTGACCTCTGTCATTGCCAACAAAGGCTATATAACAAAGTATTGAGATTAACTTTTGTTATTGACCAAATACTTATTTTCCACCATAATTTGCAAATAAATTCTTTAAAAATCAGACAATGTGATTTTCTGGATTTTTTTTCCTCATTTTGTCTCTCATAGTTGAGGTATACCTATGATGAAAATTACAGGCCTCTCTGATCTTTTTAAGTGGGAGAACTTACACAATTGGTGGCTGACTAAATACTTTTTTGCCCCACTGTATTTGGCTGTTGCTGCTTCCCTTGTTGCCTGCTAAAGGTTGCCATTTGCCTGTGGTATTCCCAGGTACTTGTAACTGTCCTCAATGTCTGCTATTGTTCCCTCTGGGAGTGAGACCCCTTCAGTGTGGACTACCTTGCCTCGCTTTGTGACCATCCTACTACATTTTTCAAGCCCGACTGTCATCCCGATGTCATTGCTGTAGATCCTGGTGGTGTGGATCAAGGAATCAATGTCTCGTTCGCTCTTAGCATACAGCTTGATGTCATCCATGTAGAGGAGGTGGTTGATTGTAGCTCCATTCTTGAGGTGGTATCATAGCCTGAGGTCGTCAGGGCAAAACCTGTTGATGGTTTCTCAAACCTGCTTTAAAACTCGGGGTGAACGATCCAATAAAGCTGTTGCTCCCCGACTTTGGAATTAACTTCCCTAAGAGCTGCGCTCCCTGGACTCCGTGGACATCTTCAAAAAGCTCTTAAAGACATATTTGTTTAGGTGAGCATTCAAGTCCTAACACACTCAGAGCTAGAGCTAGAACCCTCTTCAGGCGATCCTTCCCGTCCACAGCTAGAACCCTCTACAGGCGATCCTTCCCGTCCACAGCTAGAACCCTCTACAGGCGATCCTTCCCGTCTAGCGCTAGAACCCTCTACAGGAGATCCTTCCCGTCTAGCGCTAGAACCCTCTACAGGAGATCCTTCCCGTCCACAGCTAGAACCCTCTACGGGAGATCCTTCCCGTCCACAGCTAGAACCCTCTACGGGAGATCCTTCCCGTCCACAGCTAGAACCCTCTACAGGAGATCCTTCCCGTCCACAGCTAGAACCCTCTACGGGAGATCCTTCCCGTCCACAACTAGAACCCTCTACGGGAGATCCTTCCCGTCCACAGCTAGAACCCTCTACGGGCGATCCTTCCCGTCCACAACTAGAACCCTCTACAGGAGATCCTTCCCGTCCACAACTAGAACCCTCTACGGGAGATCCTTCCCGTCCACAGCTAGAACCCTCTACGGGCGATCCTTCCCGTCCACAGCTAGAACCCTCTACAGGCGATCCTTCCCGTCCACAGCTAGAACCCTCTACGGGAGATCCTTCCCGTCCACAGCTAGAACCCTCTACAGGCGATCCTTCCCGTCTAGCGCTAGAACCCTCTACAGGAGATCCTTCCCGTCCACAGCTAGAACCCTCTACAGGCGATCCTTCCCGTCTAGCGCTAGAACCCTCTACAGGAGATCCTTCCCGTCCACAGCTAGAACCCTCTACAGGCGATCCTTCCCGTCTAGCGCTAGAACCCTCTACAGGAGATCCTTCCTGTCCACAGCTAGAACCCTCTACAGGAGATCCTTCCCGTCCACAGCTAGAACCCTCTACGGGCGATCCTTCCCGTCCACAACTAGAACCCTCTACGGGAGATCCTTCCCGTCCACAGCTAGAACCCTCTACGGGAGATCCTTCCCGTCCACAACTAGAACCCTCTAGAGGAGATCCTTCCCATCAGCTGTGTGAACGACGTCATGGAAGACTGCTGCAGCATTAATGTTCCTTAAAATATAACATTGTTTTGAATTTTCAACTTTACAGCTGCAGCGTTGCAGAATCTGATCTGAATCCTGTTTAACAGTCAAGCTGACGCTCCGGTTCACTGCTGCAGCTCGTCAGGTAAAGACTTTCTGCTCTGAACGTCTAGTTTTTAAAGGAAGACTGATGAATTTTTAGAATCATGTTCTAAAGTAACTTAAAAATAAGCAAACATAAACCATCATTTGATCCAGTAGCAGAGAAGGGAGATAATAAATTATTACAAAGCTCTGCTCTGAAGAACTAGATTTACCTGTTTCATTGATGTTGTCAGCCATTTTGGCTCTAAGACGTTTCATTTAATGCTAAATGATTTAGTCTGATCTCCATGTCCCATGACCTCAATGTCCAATATCCTCCATGTCCCATGACCTCCATGTCCCTTTAACCTCCATGTCCAATATCCTCCATGTCCCATGACCTCCATGTCCCTTTAACCTCCATGTCCAATATCCTCCATGTCCCTTTAACCTTCATGTCCAATATCCTCCATGTCCCATGTCCAATATCCTCCATGTCCCATGACCTCAATGTCCAATATCCTCCATGTCCCATGACCTCCATGTCCCTTTAACCTTCATGTCCCATGTCCTCCATGTCCCATGACCTCCATGTCCCATGACATCCATGTCCCATGTTCTGAATGGGTTTTAAAAAGTCAGCATTGTGTAAGGAGTCCTGGCAGAACCTGGAGACTCATTAGTTTCAGGTCCTTGTTCTCTGGGATGTCTTCAGTTACTTCTGTACTGCTTACATGGTCAGATTCATTCACCTCAGTTCCATGTCCTCACCTTCAACACCCGGGGTGGG